>JAVHNO010000159.1:0-100866 GCA_031439595.1 Pterocarpus santalinus
AGGATTAAGACTGCTTTCAATCAATCTCCAAAAGAACTTAAAGGTCAAAAGAAACCAATTCCTTAAGGAATAAGACTTGCTTCAATTCAATGTCAAGAAACCAAAATTCCTTAAGATTTGACTTGCTTAAAGAATAAAGAAACCTATTCCTTATGTATTAACACTTGCTTCCAATCAATCTCCAAAAGAACTTAAAGGTCAAAGAGAAACCAATTCCAATAGGAATAAGACTTGCTTTCAATCAATGGATAAAAGAACTTAAAGAATAAAGAGAAACCAATTCCTTAAGGATAAAGACTCGCTTCCAATCAACCTCCAAAAGAACTTAATGGTCAAAGAGAAACCAATTCCTTAAGGAATAAGACTTGCATTCAATCAATGGCTAAAAGAACTTAAAGAATAAAAGAAAAAAGAAACCAATTCCAAGAAAAAACCAATTAAAAGAACCTTAAGGATTAAGACTTGCTTCCAATCAATCTCCAAAAGAACTTAAAGGTCAAAGAGAAACCAATTCCTTAAGGGATAAGACTTGCTTTCAATCGGTGGCTAAAAGAACTTAAAGAATAAAGGGAAACCAATTCCTTAAGGATTAAGACTCGCTTCCAATCAATCTCCAAAAGAACTTAAAGGTCAAAGACACCAAGTCCTTAAGGAATAAGACTTGCTTCCAATGAATGGCTAAAGAACTTAAAGAATAAGAGAAACCAATTCCTTAAGGATTAAGACTTGCTTCAATCAATCTCCAAAAGAACTTTAAGGTCCAAGAGAACCCATTTCCTTATGGAATAAAACTTGCTTTCAATCAATGGCTCAAAGAACATAAAGAATAAAGAGAAACCAATTCCTTAAGACTTGCTTTCAATAAGACTTGCTCAATCAAAAGAACTTAAAGGTCCCAGCGAAACCAATCCCTTAAGGAATAAGACTTGCTTCCAATCAATGGCTAAAAGAACTTAAAGGTGAAAGAGAAACTAATTCCCTAAGGAATAAGACTTGCTATCAATCAATCTCCAAAAGAACTTAAAGGTCAAACAGAATCCAATTCCTTAAGGAATAAGACTTGCTTGCAATCAATGGCCAAAAGAACTTAAAGAACAAAGAGAAACCAATTCCTTAAGGTTTAAGACTGGCTTTCAATCAATGGCCAAAAGAACTTAAAGGTCAAGAGAAACCAATTCCTTAAGGAATAAGACTTGCTTTCAATCAATGGCTAAAAGAACTTAAAGAATAAAGAGAAACCAATTCCTTATGGATCAAGACTCGCTTCCAATCAATGTCCAAAAGAACTTAAAGGTCAAAGAGAAACCAATTCCTTAAGGAATAAGACTTGCTTTCAATCAATGGCTAAAAGAACTTAAAGAATAAAGAGAAACCAATTCCTTAAGGATTAAGACTTGCTTCCAATCAATCTCCAAAAGAACTTAAAGGTCAAAGAGAAACCAATTCCTTAAGGAATAAGTCTTGCTTTCAATCAATGGCTAAAAGAACTTAAAGAATCAAGAGAAACCAATTCCTTAACGATTAAGACTTGCTTCCAATCAATCTCCAAAAGAACTTAAAGGTCAAAGAGAAACCAATTCCTTAAGGAATAAGACTTGCTTTCAATCAATGGCTAAAAGAACTTAAGGAATAAAGAGAAACCAATTCCTTAAGGAGTAAGACTCGCTTCCAATCCATCTCAAAGAGAACTTAAAGGTCAAAGCGAAACCAATTTCTTTAAGGAATAAGGCTTGCTTTCAATCAATGGCCAAAAGAACTTAAAGAATAAAGAGAAACCAATTCCTTAAGGATTAAGACTTGCTTCAATCGATCTCCAAAAGAACTTAAAGGTCAAAGATAAACCAATTCCACCAGCAATAAGACTTGCTTTCAATTAATGGCTAAAAGAACTTAAAGAATAAAGAGAAACCAATTCCTTAAGGAATAAGACTTGCTTCCAATCAATCTCCAAAAGAACTTAAAGGTCAAAGAGAAACCAATTCCTTAAGGAATAAGACTTGCTTTCAATCAATGGCCAAAAGAACTTAAAGAATAAAGAGAAACCAATTCCTTAAGGATTAAGACTTGCTTCCAATCAATTTTCAAAAGAACTTAAAGGTCAAAGAGAAACCAATTCCTTAAGGAATAAGGCTTGCATTCAATCAATGGCTGAAAGAACTTAAAGAATAAAGAGAAACCAATTCCTTAAGGATTAAGACTTGCTTCCAATCAATCTCCAAAAGAACTTAAAGGTCAAAGAAAAACCAATTCCTTAAGGAATAAGACTTGCTTTCAATCAATGGCTAAAAGAACTTAAGAAATAAAGAGAAACCAATTCCTTAAGGATTAAGACTTGCTTCAATCAATCTCAAAAGAACTTAAAGGTCAAGAGAAACCAATTCCTTAAGGAATAAGACTTGCTTTCAATCAGTGGCTAAAAGGACTTAAGGAATAAAGAGAAACCAATTCCTTAAGGATTAAGACTTGCTTCCAATCAATCTCCAAAAGAACTTAAAGGTCAAAGAGAAACCAATTCCTTAAGGAATAAGACTTGCTTTCAATCAATGGCTAAAAGAACTTAAAGAATAAAGAGAAACCAATTCCTTAAGGATTAAGACTTGCTTCCAATCAATCTCCAAAAGAACTTAAAGGTCAAAGAGAAACCAATTCCTTAAGGAATAAAACTTGCTTTCAATCAATGGCTAAAAGAACTTAAAGAATAAAGAGAAACCAATTCCTTAAGGATTAAGACTCGCTTCCAATCAATCTCCAAAAGAACTTAAAGGTCAAAGAGAAACCAATTCCTTAAGGAATAAAACTTGCTTCCATTCAACGGCTAAAAGGACTTAAAGAATAAAGAGAAACCAATTCCTTAAGGGTTAAGACTTGCTTCCAATCAATCTCCAAAAGAACTTGAAGGTCAAAGAGAAACCAATTCCTTAAGGAATAATAAGATTTGCTTTCAATCAATGGCTAAAGAACTTAAAGAATCAAAGAGAAACCAATTCCTTAAGGAATAAGACTTGCTTTCAATCAATGGCTAAAAGAACTTAAAGAATCAAAGAGAAACCAATTCCTTAAGGATTAAGACACCCTTCCAATCCATCTCCAAAAGAACTTAAAGGTCAAAGAGAAACCAATTTCTTTAAGGAATAAGACTTGCTTTCAATCAATGGCCAAAAGAACTTAAAGAATAAAGAGAAACCAATTCCTTAAGGAATAAGGCTTGCATTCAATCAATCTCCAAAAGAACTTAAGGTCAAAGAGAAACCAATTCCTTAAGGAATAAGACTTGCTTTCAATCAATGGCTAAAAGAACTTAAAGAATCAAAGAGAAACCAATTCCTTAAGGATTAAGACTTGCTTCCAATCAATCTCCAAAAGAACTTAAAGGTCAAAGAGAAACCAATTCCTTAAGGAATAAGACTTGCTTTCAATCAATGGCTAAAAGAACTTAAAGAATAAAGAGAAACCAATTCCTTAAGGATTAAGACTTGCTTCCAATCAATCTCCAAAAGAACTTAAAGGTCAAAGAGAAACCAATTCCTTAAGGAATAAGACTTACTTTCAATCAATGGCCAAAAGAACTAAAAGAACAATGAGAAACCAATTCCTTAAGGATTAAGACTTGCTTCCAATCAATCTCCAAAAGAACTTAAAGGTCAAAGAGAAACCAATTCCTTAAGGAATAAGACTTGCTTTCAATCAATGGCTAAAAGAACTTAAAGATCAAAGAGAAACCAATTCCTTATGGATTAAGACTTGCTTCCAATCAATCTCCAAAAGAACTTAAAGGTCAAAGAGAAACCAATTCCTTAAGGAATAAGACTTGCTTTCAATCAAAGGCTAAAAGAACATAAAGAATAAGAGAAACCAATTCCTTAAGGATTAAGACTTGCTTCAATCAATCTCCAAAAGAACTTAAAGGTCAAGGGCAACCAATTCCTTAAGGAATAAGACTTGCTTTCAATCAATGGCTAAAAGAACTTAAAGAACAAAGAGAAACCAATTCCTTAAGGATAAAAACTTGCTTTCAATCAATCTCTAAAAGAACTTAAAGGTCAAAGAGAAACCAATTCCTACAGGAATAAGACTTGCTTCAACCAATGGCTAAAAGAACTTAAAGAATAAGCAGAAACCAATTCCTTAAGGATTAAGACTTGCTTCCAATCAATCTCCAAAAGAACTTAAAGGTCAAAGAGAAACCAATTCCTTAAGGAATAAGACTTGCTTTCAATCAATGGCTAAAAGAACTTAAAGAATAAAGAGAAACCAATTCCTTGAGGATTAAGACTTGCTTCCAATCAATCTCTAAAAGAACTTTAAGGTCAAAGAGAAACCACTTCCTTAAGGATTAAGACTTGCTTTCAATCAATGGCTAAAAGAACTTAAGGAATAAAAAGAAACCAATTCCTTAAGGGTTAAGACTTGCTTTGAATCAACCCCCAAAAGACCTTAAAAGTCAAAGAGAAACCAATTCCTTAATGAATAAGACTTGCTTTCAATCAATGGCGAAAAGAACTTAGAGTATAAAGAAAAACCAATTCCTTAAGGAGTAAGACTTGCTTACACTCAATCTCCAAAAGAACCTAAAGGTCAAGAGGAACCGATTCCTAAAGGATTAAGACTTGCTTTCAATTAATGGCTAAAAGAACTTAAAGAATAAAGAGAAACCAATTCCTTAAGGATTAAGACTTGCTTCAATCAATCTCCAAAAGAACTTAAAGGTCAAAGAGAAACCAATTCCTTAAGGAATAAGACTTGCTTTCAATCAATGGCTAAAAGAACTTAAAGAATAAAGAGAAACCAATTCCTTAAGGATTAAGACTTGCTTTCAATCAATGGCCAGAAGAAGTTAAAGGTCAGAGAAACCAATTCCTCCTAAGGATTAAGACTCGCTTCCAATCAATCTCCAAACGAACTTAAAGGTCAAAGAGAAACCAATTCCTTAAGGATTAAGTCTTGCTTCCAATCAATCTCCAAAAGAACTTAAAGGTCAAAGAGAAACCAATTCCCTAAGGAATAAGACTTGCTTTCAATCAATGGCTAAAAGAACTTAAAGAATAAAGAGAAACCAATTCCTTAAGGATTAAGACTTGCTTCCAATCAATCTCCAAAAGAACTTAAAGGTCAAAGAGAAACCAATTCCTTAAGGAATAAGACTTGCATTCAATCAATGGCAAAAAGAACTTAAAGAACAAAGAGAAACCAATTGCTTAAGGAATAAGACTTGCTTTCAATCAATGGCCAAAAGAACTTGAAGGTCAAAGAGAAACCAATTCCTTAAGATAAGACTTGCTTCCAATCAATGGCTCCAAAAGAACTTAAAGGTCAAAGAGAAACCAATTCCTAAGGATTAAGACTTGCTTTCAATCAATCTCTAAAAGAACTTAAAGAATCAAAGAGAAACCAATTCTTAAGGAATAAGACTTGCTTCCAATCAATGGCTAAAAGAACTTAAAGGTAAAGAGAAACCAATTCCTTAGGAATAAGACTTGCTTTCAATCAATGGCCAAAAGAACTTAAAGAATCAAAGAGAAACCAATTCCTTAAGGATTAAGACTTGCTTCAATCAATCTCTAAAAGAACTTAAAGGTAAAGAGAAACCAATTCCTTAAGGAATAAGACTTGCTTCCAATCAATCTAAAAGAACTTAAAGAATAAAGAGAAACCAATTCCTTAAGGATTAAGACTTGCTTCAATCAATCTCCAAAAGAACTTAAAGGTCAAAGAGCAACGTATTCCTTAAGGAATAAGACTTGCTTTCAATCAATCTCTAAAAGAACTAAAAGGTTAAAGAGAAATCAATTCCTTAAGGAATAAGACTTGCTTTCAATCAATCTCCAAAAGAACTTAAAGTCAAAGAGAAACCAATTCCCTAAGGAATAAGACTTGCTTTCAATCAATGGCTAAAAGAACTTAAAGAATAAAGAGAAACCAATTCCTTAAGGATTAAGACTTGCTTCCAATCAATCTCCAAAAGAACTTAAAGGTCAAAGAGAAACCAATTCCTAATGGATTAAGGCTTGCTTTCAATCAATGGCTAAAAGAACTTAAAGAATAAAGAGAAACCACTTCCTGAAGGATCAAGACTCACTTCCAATCAATCTCCAAAAGAACTTAAAGGTCAACGAGACCAATTCCTTAAGGAATAAGACTTGCTTCCAATCAATGGCTAAAAGGACTTAAAGAATAAAGAGAAACCAATTCCTTAAGGATTAAGACTTGCTTCCAATCAATCTCCAAAAGAACTTGAAGGTCAAAGAGAAACCAATTCCTTAAGGAATAAGACTTGCTTTCAATCAATGGCTAAAAGAACTTAAAGAATAAAGAGAAACCAATTCCTTAAGGATTAAGACTTGCTTCCAATCAATCTCCAAAAGAACTTAAAGGTCAAAGAGAAACCAATTTCCTAAGGAATAAGACTTGCTTTCAATCAATGGCTAAAAGAACTTAAAGAATAAAGAGAAACCAATTGCTTAAGGATTAAGACTTGCTTCCAATCAATCTCCAAAAGAACTTGAAGGTCAAAGAGAAACCAATTCCTTAAGGAATAAGACTTGCTTCAATCAATGGCTAAAAAGAACTAAAGAATAAAGAGAAACCAATTCCTTAAGGAATAAGACTTGCTTCAATCAATCTCCAAAAGAACTTAAAGGTCAAAGAGAAACCAATTCCTTAAGGAATAAGACTTGCTTTCAATCAATGGCTAAAAGAACTTAAAGGGCGAAGAGAAACCAATTCCTTAAGGATAAGACTTGCTTCAATCAATCCAAAAGAACTTAAAGAATAAAGAGAAACCAATTCCTTAAGATTAAGACTTGCTTTCAATCAATGGCTAAAAGAACTTAAAGAATCAAAGAGAAACCAATTCCTTAAGGAATAAGACTTGCTTCAATCAATCTCCAAAAGAACTTAAAGGTAAAGAGAAACCAATTCCTTAAGGATTAAGACTTGCTTTCAATCAATCTAAAAGAACTTAAAGGTCAAAGAGAAACCAATTCCTTAAGGATAAGACTTGCTTCCAATCAATCTCAAAAGAACTTAAAGGTAAAGAGAAACCAATTCCTTAAGGATTAAGACTTGCTTTCAATCAATCTCCAAAAGAACTTAAAGGTCAAAGAGAAACCAATTCCTTAAGGAATAAGGCTTGCTTTCAATCAATCTAAAAGAACTTAAATAAGAGAAACCAATTCCTTAAGGATTAAGACTTGCTTTCAATCAATCTAAAAGAACTTAAAGTCAAAGAGAAACCAATTCCTTCAGGAATAAAACTTGCTTTCAATCAATGGCTAAAAGAACTTAAAGAATAAAGAGAAACCAATTCCTTAAGGATTAAGACTTGCTTCAATCAATCTCAAAAGAACTTAAAGGTCAAAGAGAAACCAATTCCTTCAGGAATAAGACTTGCTTTCAATCAATGGCTAAAAGAACTTAAAGAATAAAGAGAAACCAATTCCTTAAGGATTAAGACTCGCTTCAATCAATCTCAAAAGAACTTGAAGGTCAAAGAGAAACCAATTCCTTAAGGAATAAGACTTGCGTTCAATCAATGGCTAAAAGAACTTAAAGAACAAAGCGAAACCAATTCCTTATGCATTAAGACTTGCTTCCAATCAATCTCCAAAAGAACTTAAAGTCAAAGAGAAACCAATTCCTTAAGGAATAAAACTTGCATTCAATCAATGGCTCAAAGAACTTAAAGAACAAAGAGAAACCAATTCCTTATAGATTAAGACTTGCTTCCAATCAACCTTCAAAAGAACTTGAAGGTCAAAGAGAAACCAATTCCTTAAGGAATAAGACTTGCGTTCAATCAATGGCTAAAAGAACTTAAAGAATAAAGAGAAACCAATTCCTTAAGGATCAAGACTCGCTTCCAATCAATCTCCAAAAGAACTTAAAGGTCAAAGAGACCAACTCCTTAAGGGATAAGACTTGCTTTCAATCAATCATTAAAAGAACTTAAAGAATAAAGGGAAACCAATTCCTTTTGGATTAACACTTGCCTCAATCAATCTCCAAAAGTACTTAAAGGTCAAAGAGAAACCAATTCCTTAAGGAATAAGACTTGCTTTCAATCAATGGCCAAAAGAACTTAAAGAACAAAGAGAAACCAATTCCTTAAGGATTAAGACTTGCTTCCAATCAATCTCCAAAAGAACTTAAAGGTCAAAGAGAAACCAATTCCTTAAGGAATAAGACTTGCTTTCAATCAATGGCTAAAAGAACTTAAAGAATAAAGGGAAACCAATTCCTTAAGGAATAAGACTTGCATTCAATCCATCTCCAAAAGCACTTAAAGGTCAAAGAGAAACCTATTGCTTAAGGGATAGGACTTGCTTTCAATCAATGGCTAAAAGAACTTAAAGAATAAAGGGAAACCAATTCCTTAAGGAATAAGACTTGCTTTCAATCAATCACACAAAGAACTTAAAGGCCAAAGAGAAACCAATTCCTTAAGGAATAAGACTTGCTTTCAATCAATGGCTAAAAGAACTTAAAGAATAAAGAGAAACCAATTCCTTAAGGATTAAGACTTGCTTCCAATCAATCTCCAAAAGAACTTAAAGGTCAAAGAGAAACCAATTCCTTAAGGAATAAGACTTGCTTTCAATCAATGGCTAAAAGAACTTAAAGAATAAAGAGAAACCAATTCCTTAAGGATTAAGACTTGCTTTCAATAAATCTCCAAAAGAACTTAAAGGTCAAAGACAAACCAATTCCTTAAGGAATAAGACTTGCATTCAATCAATGGCTAAAAGAACATAAAGAACAAAGAGAAACCAATTCCTCATGGATTAAGACTTGCTTTCAATCAATCTCCAAAAGAACTTAAAGTCAAAGAGAAACCAATTCCTTAAGGAATAAGACTTGCTTTCAATCAATGGCTAAAAGAACTTAAAGAATAAAGAGAAACCAATTCCTTACGGATTAAGACTTAATCCAATCACGCTCCAAAAGAACTTAAAGGTCAAAGAGAAACCAATTCCTTCAGGAATAAGACTTGCTTTCAATCAATGGCTAAAAGAACTTAAAGAATAAAGAGAAACCAATTCCTCTAGGATTAAGACTTGCATCCAATCAATCTCCAAAAGAACTTAAAGGTCAAAGAGAAACCAATTCCTTAAGGAATAAGACTTGCTTTCAATCAATGGCTAAAAGAACTTAAAGAATAAAGAGAAACCAATTCCTTAAGGATTAAGACTTGCTTCCAATCAATCTCCAAAAGAACTTAAAGGTCAAAGAGAAACCAATTCCTTAAGGAATAAGACTTGCTTTCAATCAATGGCTAAAAGAACTTAAAGAACAAAGAAACCAATTCCTTAAGGATTAAGACTTGCTTCAATCAATCTCCAAAAGAACTTAAAGGTCAAAGAGAAACCAATTCCTTAAGAATAAGACTTGCTTTCAATCAATGGCAAAAGAACTTAAAGAAGAAGAACCAATTCCTTAAGAATAAGACTTGCTTCAATCAATGAACTTAAAGTCAAAAGAAACCAATTCCTTATGGATTAAGACTTGCTTCCAATCAATCTCCAAAAGCACTTAAAGGTCGAAGAGAAACCAATTCCTTAAGGAATAAGACTTGCTTCAATCAATGGCAAAAGAACTTAAAGAATCAAAGAGAAACCAATTCCTTTAGGGATAAGACTTGCATTCAATCAATCTTCAAAAGAACTTAAAGGTCAAAGAGAAACCAATTCCTTAAGGATTAAGACTTGCTTTCAATCAATCTCCAAAAGAACTTAAAGAATAAAGAGAAACCAATTCCTTCAGGAATAAGACTTGCTTTCAATCAATGGCTCAAAGTACTTAAAGAAGAAAGAGAAACCAATTCCTTAAGGATTAAAACTCGCTTTCAATCAATCTCCAAAAGAACTTAAAGAATAAAGAGAAACCAATTCCTTAAGGGTTAAGACTCGCTTCCAATAAATCTACAAAAGAACTTAAAGGTCAAAGAGAAACCAATTCCTTAAGGATTAAGACTTGCTTTCAATCAATGGCTAAAAGAACTTAAAGAACAAAGAGAGACTTGCTTTCAATCAATGGCTAAAAGAACTTAAAGAATAAAGGGAAACCAATTCCTTAAGGAATAAGACTTGCTTTCAATCAATGGCTAAAAGAACTTAAAGAAATCAAGAGAAACCAATTCCTTAAGGATTAAGACTTGCTTTAAATCAATGGCCAAAAGAACTAAAAGATCAAAGAGAAACCAATTCCTTATGGATTAAGACTTGCTTCCAATCAATCTCCAAAAGAACTTAAAGGTCAAAGAGAAACCAATTCCTTAAGGAATAAGACTTGCTTTCAATCAATGGCTAAAAGAACTTAAAGAACAAAGAGAAACCAATTCCTTAAGGATTAAGACTTGCTTCCAATCAATCTCCAAAAGAACTTAAGGTCAAAGAGAAACCAATTCCTTAAGGAATAAGACTTGCTTTCAATCAATGGCTAAAAGAACTTAAAGAATAAAGAGAAACCAATTCCTTAAGGATTAAGACTTGCTTCCAATCAATCTCCAAAAGAACTTAAAGGTCAAAGAGAAACCAATTCCTTAAGGAATAAGACTTGCTTTCAATCAATGGCTAAAAGAACTTAAAGAATAAAGAGAAACCAATTGCTTAAGGATTAAGACTTGCTTCAATCAATCTCCAAAAGAACTTAAAGGTCAAAGAGAAACCAATTCCTTAAGGAATAAGACTTGCTTTCAATCAATGGCTAAAGAACTTAAAGAATAAAGAGAAACCAATTCCTTAGGATTAAGACTTGCTTCAATCAATCTCAAAAGAACTTAAAGGTCAAGAGAGAAACCAATTCCTTAAGGAAGAAGACTTGCTTTCAATCAATGGCTAAAAGAACTTAAAGAATAAAGAGAAACCAATTCCTTTTGGATTAACACTTGCCTCCAATCAATCTCCAAAAGAACTTAAAGGTCAAAGAGAAACCAATTCCTTAAGGAATAAGACTTGCTTTCAATCAATGGCTATAAGAACTTAAAGAATAAAGAGAAACCAAATCCTTAAGGATTAAGACTTGCTTCGAATCAATCTCCAAAAGAACTTAAAGGTCAAAGAGAAACCAATTCCTTAAGGAATAAGACTTGCTTTCAATCAATGGCTAAAAGAACTTAAAGAATAAAGGGAATCCAATTCCTTAAGGATTAAGACTCGCTTCCAATCAATCTCCAAAAGAACTTAAAGTCAAAGAGAAACCAATTCCTTAAGGAATAAGACTTGCTTTCAATCAATGGCTAAAAGAACTTAAAGGTGAAAGAGAAACCAATTCCTTAAGGGTTAAGACTTGCTTCCAATCAATCTCGAAAAGTACTTAAGGTCAAAGAGAAACCAATTCCTTAAGGAATAAGACTTGCATTCAATCAATGGCCAAAAGTACATAAGGAAAAAAGAGAAACCAATTCCTCAAGGATTAAGACTCGCTTCCAATCAATCTCCAAAGAACTTAAGGTCAAAGAGAAACCAATTCCTTAAGGAATAAGACTTGCTTTCAATCAATGGCTAAAAGAACTTAAAGAAAGAGAAACCAATTCCTTAAGGATTAAGACTTGCTTCCAATCAATCTCCAAAAGAACTTAAAGGTCAAAGAGAAACCAATTCCTTAAGGAATAAGACTTGCTTTCAATCAATGGCTAAAAGAACTTAAAGAATAAAGAGAAACCAATTCCTTAAGGATCAAGACTTGCTTCAATCAATCAATCCAAAAGAACTTAAAGGTCAAAGAGAAACCAATTCCTTAAGGAATAAGACTTGCTTTCAATCAATGGCTAAAGAACTTAAAGAATAAAGAGAAACCAATTCCTTAGGATTAAGACTTGCTTCCAATCAATCTCAAAAGAACTTAAAGGTCAAAGAGAAACCAATTCCTTCAGGAATAAGACTTGCTTTCAATCAATGGCTAAAAGAACTTAATGAATAAAGAGAAACCAATTCCTTAAGGATTAAGACTCGCTCCAATCAATGCGGAAAAGAACTAAAAGGTCAAAGAGAAACCAATTCTTAAGGAATAAGACTTGCTTTCAATCAATGGCTAAAAGAACTTAAAGAATAAAGAGAAACCAAAGCCTTATGGATTAACACTTGGTTCTAGTCAATCTCCAAAAGGACTTAAAGGTCAAAGAGAAACCAATTCCTTAAGGAATAAGACTTGCTTTCAATCAATGGCTAAAAGAACTTAAAGAACAAAGCGAGACCAATACCTTACGGATTAAGACTTGCTTTCAATCAATGTCCAAAAGAACTTAAAGGTCAAAGAGAAACCAATTCTTTAAGGAATAAGACTTGCTTTCAATCAATGGCTAAAAGAACTTAAAGAATAAAGAGAAACCAATTCCTTAAGGATTAAGACTTGCTTCCAATCAATCTCCAAAAGATCCTAAAGGTCAAAGAGAAACCAATTCCTTAAGGAATAAGACTTGCTTTCAATCAATGGCTAAAAGAACTTAAAGAATAAAGAGAAACCAATTCCTTAAGGATTAAGACTCCCTTCCAATCAATCTCCAAAAGAACTTAAAGGTCAAAGAGAAACCAATTCCTTAAGGAATAAGACTTGCTTTCAATCAATGGCTAAAAGAACTTAAAGAACAAAGAGAAACCAATTCCTTATGGATTAAGACTTGCTTCCAATCAATCACCAAAGGAACTTAAAGGTCAAAGAGAAACCAATTTCTTTAAGGAATAAGACTTGCCTTCAATCAATGGCCAAAAGAACTTAAAGAATAAAGAGAAACCAATTCCTTAAGGATTAAGACTTGCTTCCAATCAATCTCCAAAAGAACTTAAGGTCAAAGAGAAACCAATTCCTTAAGGAATAAGGCTTGCTTTTCAATCAATGGCTAAAAGAACTTAAAGAATAAAGAGAAACCAATTCCTTTTGGATTAACACTTGCCTCCAATCAATCTCCAAAAGAACTTAAAGGTCAAAGAGAAACCAATTCCTTAAGGAATAAGACTTGCTTTCAATCAATGGCTAAGAACTTAAAGAATAAAGAGAAACCAATTCCTTAAGGATTAAGACTTGCATGCAATCAATCTCCAAAAGAACTTAAAGTCAAAGAGAAACCAATTCCTTAAGGAATAAGACTTGCTTTCAATCAATGGCTAAAAGAACTTAAAGAATAAAGAGAAACCAATTCCTTAAGGATTAAGACTTGCTTCCAATCAATCTCCAAAAGAACTTAAAGTCAAAGAGAAACCAATTCCTTAAGGAATAAGACTTGCTTTCAATCAATGGCTAAAAGAACTTAAAGAATAAAGAGAAACCAATTCCTTAAGGATTAAGACTTGCTTCAATCAATCTCAAAAGAACTTAAAGGTCAAAGAGAAACCAATTCCTTAAGGAATCAATCAATAAAAGAATAAGAATTAAGACTTGCTTTCAATCTCCAAAAGAACTTAAAGGTCAAAGAGAAACCAATTCCTCAAGGATTAAGACTTGCTTCCAATCAATCTCCAAAAGAACTTAAAGGTCAAAGAGAAACCAATTCCTTAAGGAATAAGACTTGCTTCCAATCAATGGCTAAAAGGACTTAAAGAATAAAGAGAAACCAATTCCTTAAGGAATAAGACTTGCATTCAATCAATGGCTAAAAGAACTTAAAGAACAAAGAGAAACCAATTCCTTAAGGAATAAGACTTGCTTTCAATCAATGGCCAAAAGAACTTGAAGGTCAAAGAGAAACCAATTCCTTAAGGAATAAGACTTGCATTCAATCAATGGCTAAAAGAACTTAAAGAATAAAGAGAAACCAATTCCTTAAGAAAGACTTGCTTCCAATCAATCTCTAAAAGAACTTAAAGTCAAAGAGAAATCAATTCCTTAAGGAATAAGACTTGCTTTCAAAGAATGGCTAAAAGAACTTAAAGAATAAAGAGAAACCAATTCCTTAAGGATAAGACTTGCTTCAATCAATGGCTAAAAGAACTTAAAGGTCAAAGAAACGAATTCCTTCAGGAATAAAGCTTGCTTTCAATCAATGGCTAAAAGAACTTAAAGAATAAAGAGAAACCAATTCTTAAGGATTAAGACTCGCTTCCAATCAATCTCCAAAATGACTTAAAGGTCAAAGAGAAACCAATTCCTTAAGGAATAAGACTTGCTTTCTATCAGTGGCTAAAAGAACTTAAAGAATAAAGCGAAACCAATTCCTTATGGATTATGACTTGCTTCCAATCAATCTCAAAAGAAGTTAAAGGTCAAATAGAAACCAATTCCTTAAGGAATAAGACTTGCTTTCAATCAATGGCTAAAAGAACTTAAAGAATAAAGAGAAACCAATTCCTTTGGATTAAGACTTGCTTCAATCAATCTCCAAAAGAACTTAAAGTCAAGAGAAACCAATCCTCCTAAGGAATAAGACTTGCTTTCAATCAATGGCTAAAAGAACTTAAAGAATAAAAGAGAAACCATTTCCTTAAGGATTAAGACTTGCTTCCAATCAATCTCCAAAGGAACTTAAAGTCAAAGAGAAACCAATTCCTTAAGGAATAAGACTTGCTTTCAATCAATGGCTAAAAGAACTTAAAGAATAAAGAGAAACCAATTCCTTAAGGATTAAGACTCGCTTCCAATCAATCTCCAAAAGAACTTAAAGGTCAAAGAGAAACCAATTCTTTAAGGAATAAGACTTGCTTTCAATCAATGGCTAAAAGAACTTAAAGAATAAAGAGAAACCAATTCCTTAAGGATTAAGACTTGCTTCCAATCAATCTCCAAAAGAACTTAAAGGTCAAAGAGAAACCAATTCCTTAAGGAATAAGACTTGCTTTCAATCAATGGCTAAAAGAACTTAAAGAATAAAGAGAAACCAATTCCTCAAGGATTAAGACTTGCTTCCAATCAATCTCCAAAAGAACTTAAAGGTCAAAGAGAAACCGCTTTAAGGAATAAGACTTGCTTTTAATCAATGGCTAAAAGAACTTAAAGAATAAAGAGAAACCAATTCCTTAAGGATCAAGACTCGCTTCCAATCAATGTCCAAAAGAACTTAAAGGTCAAAGAGAAACCAATTCTTTAAGGAATAAGTCTAGCTTTCAATCAATGGCTAAAAGAACTTAAAGAATAAAGAGAAACCATTCCTTAAGGATTAAGACTTGCTTCCAATCAACCTCCAAAAGAACTTAAAGGTCAAAGAGAAACCAATTCTTTAAGGAATAAGACTTGCTTTCAATCAATGGCTAAAAGAACTTAAAGAATAAACAGAAACCAATTCCGTAAGGATTAAGACTTGATTCCAATCAATCTCCAAAAGAACTTAAAGGTCAAAGAGACCAATTCCTTAAGGAATAAGACTTGCTTCCAATCAATGGCTAAAAGAACTTAAAGAATAAAGAGAAACCAATTCCTTAAGGATTAAGACTTGCTTCCAATCAATCTCCAAAAGAACTTAAAGGTCAAAGAGAAACCAATTCCTTAAGGAATAAGACTTGCTTTCAATCAATGGCTAAAATAACTTAAAGAATAAAGAGAAACCAATTCCCTAAGGATTAAGACTGGCTTCCAATCAACGTCGAAAAGAACTTAAGGTCAAGAGAAACCAATTCTTTAAGCAATAAGACTTGCATTCAATCAATGGCTAAAATAACTTAAAGAACAAAGAGAAACCAATTCCTTATGGATTAAGACTTGCTTCCAATCAATCTCCAAAAGAACTTAAAGGTCAAAGAGAAACCAATTCCTTAAGGAATAAGACTTGCTTCGAGTCAATGGCCAAATGAACTTAAAGGTCAAAGAGAAACCAATTCCTTAAGGAATAAGACTTGCTTCAATCAATGGCTAAAAGAACTTAAAGAATCAAAGAGAAACCAATTCCTTAAGGATAAGACTTGCTTCAATCAATCTCCAAAGGAACTTAAAGGTCAAAGAGAAACCAATTCCTTAAGGAATAAGACTTGCTTTCAATCAATGGCTAAAAGAACTTAAAGAACAAAGAGAAACCAATTCCTTAAGGAATAAGACTTGCTTTCAATCAATGGCTAAAAGAACTTAAAGGTGAAAGAGAAACCAATTGCTTAAGGATTAAGAGTAGCTTGCAATCAATCTCCAAAACAACTTAAAGGTCAAAGAAACCAATTCTTTAAGGAATAAGACTTGTTTTCAATGAATGGCTAAAAGAACTTAAAGAATAAAGAGAAACCATATCCTTAAGGATTAAGACTTGCTTCCAATCAATCTCCAAAAGAACTTAAAGGTCAAAGAAACCAATTCCTTAAGGAATAAGACTTGCTTCAATCAATGGCTAAAAAGAAGTTAAAGAACAAAGAGAAAGCAATTCCTTATGGATTAAGACTCGCTTCCAATCAATCTCCGAAAGAACTTACAGGTCAATGGGAAACCAATTCCTTAAGGAATAAGACTTGCTTTCAATCAATGGCTGAAAGAACTTATAGAACAAGGAGAAACCAATTCCTTATGGATTAAGACTTGCGTCCAATCAAACTCCAAAAGAACTTAAAGGTCAAAGAGAAACCAATTCCTTAAGGAATAAGGCTTGCTTTCAATCAATGGCTAAAAGAACTTAAAGAATAAAGAGAAACCAATTCCTTATGGATTAAGACTTGCTTACAATCAATCTCCAAAAGAACTTAAAGGTCAAAGAGAAACCAATTCCTTAAGGAATAAGACTTGCTTTCAATCAATGGCTAAAAGAACTTAAAGAATAAAGAGAAACCAATTCCTTAAGGATTAAGACTCGCTTCCAATCAATCTCCAAAAGAACTTAAAGGTCAAGAGAAACCAATTCCTTCAGGAATAAGACTTGCTTTCAATCAATGGCTAAAAGAACTTGAAGAATAAAGAGAAACCAATTCCACAAGGAATAAGACTTGCTTCTAATCAATCTCCGAAAGAACCTAAAGGTCAGACAGAAACCAATTCCTTAAGGAATAAGACTTGCCCTCAATCAATGGCCAAAAGAACTTAAAGAACAAAAAGAAACCGATTACTTAAGGATTAAGGCTTGCAGCCAATCAATCTCCGAAAGAACTTAAAGGTCCAAGAGAAACCAATTCCTTAAGGATTAAGACTTCCTTTCAATTAGAGGCTAAAAGAACTTAAAGAATAAAGAGAAACCACCCTTAAGGACTCAGACTCGCCTCCAATCAATCTCCAAAAGAACTTAAAGGTCAGTAAAGAGAAGCCAATTCCTTTAGGAAGAAGACTTGCTTTCAAACGAATTACTAAAAGAATTTAAAAGAATCAAAGAGAACTGACTCCCTTAAGGATTAAGACTTGCTTCCAATCAATCTCCAAAAGAACTTAAAGGTCAAAGAGAAACCAATTCCTTAAGTGAATACAAGACTTGCATCAATCGATGGCTAAAAGAACTTTAAAGAACAAAGAGAAACCAATTCCCTTACATTAAGACTCTCGCTTCCAATCAACGTACAAAGATACCCAAAGGACAAAGAGAAACCAATTCCCTTTAAGGGTTAAGACTTACCCAATCAATCTCTGGCTAAAAGAACTTAAAGGCAGAAAGAGAAACCACTTCCTTGGGCTGAAGGCATCGATTCAATCTGATTTATTAAAAAAGAATTTAAAGAACAAAGAGAAACCAATTCCTTAAGGATTAAGACTTTGCGCCCAATCAATGGAAGCTAAAGGGACTTACAGAATAAAGAGAAAGCAATTCCTCAAGTGGTTAACACTATTCAATCAATCTCCAAAAGAGCTTAAAGGTCAGAAGAGAAACCAATTCCTCATGGAATAAGACTTGCTTTCTCAATCAAAGGGTAAGTGAACTTAAAGAAGAAAGAGAAACTAATTCCTTATGGATTATCACTTGCTGCCAATCAATGTCCAAAAGAACTTAAAGGTCAAAGAGAAACCAATTTTTTAAGGAATAAGACTTGCTTTCAATCAACGGCTAAAAGAACTTAAAGAATAAACAGAAACCAATTCCGTAAGGATTAAGACGCAAGCCTCAATCAATCCCCAAAAGAACTTGAAGGTCAAAGAGAAACCACCCTTAACTAATAAGACTTGCTTTCAACCAATGGCCAAAGAACTTGAACAATCTAATATAAACAAATTCCATATAGAGTAAGACTTGTATTCAATCAATACAAAAGAACTTAAGGGGAATAAAGAGGTCCACTCCAAGGGATTAAGACTCCTTCAATCAGATGGCTCAAAAAGTACTTTAAAGAACAAAGAGAAACCAACCCCTTAAATGAATAAAGACTTGCTTCAATCAATGATAAAAGAACTTGCAGAACAAAGAGAAACCACCTCCTTAAGGATCAAGACTCGCTTCAATCAATCTCCAAAGGAACTTAAAGGTCAAGAGAAACCAATTCCTCTTGGCCGAATAAGACTTCGCTTTCAATCAATGGCAAAAGTACTTTAAAGAATAAAGAGAAACCAATTCCTTAAGGATTAAAACTTGCTTCCAATCAATCGTAACAAAAGAACTTAAAGGTCAAAGAGAAAACCAATTTTTAAGGAATTAAGACTCACAGATTCAATCAATGGCTAAAAGAACTTAAAGAACAAAGAGAAACCAATTCCTTTATGGATTAAGACTTGCTTCCAATCAATACTAAAAGGACTTAAAGAATCAAAGAGAAAGCAATTCCTCAACGGTTAAGACTTATTCAATCAATCTCCAAAAGAGCTTTAGTGTCAAAGAGAAACTAATTCCTTAATGAATGGGCATTTCGCTTTCAATCAAATTGCCAGTTAATCCTAAAGAACAAAGAGAAACCAATTCCTTAACAGGATTAAGACTTACTTCCAATCAATCTCCAAAAGAACTTAAAGATCAAAGAGAAACCAATTCCTTCAGGAATAAGACTTGCTTTCAATCAATGCCTAAAAGAACTTAAAGAATAAAGAGAAACCAATTCCTTTAAGGATTGCAGACCTACTTCCCACCAATCTCCAAAGAACCAAAGGTCAAAGAGAAACCAATTCCTTAAGTGAATAAGTAATTTGTTTTCAATCAAAGGGTGTAAAAGTACTTAAAGAAGAAAGAGAAACCAATTCCTTATGGGATTATCACTTGTTTCCAATCAATTCCTCCAAAAAGAACTTAAAGGTCAAAGAGAAACCCAATTTCTTAAGGAATAAGACTTGTTTTCAATCAATGGCTAAAAGAACTTAAAGAATAAAGAGAAACCATTTCCTTGGGTTGATTAAGACTCCAGCTTCCAATCAATCTCCAAAAGAAACTTAAAGGTCAAAGAGAACCAATTCCTCAAGGAATAAAGACTTAAGCTTCAATCAATGGTAAGTAAAAGAATCTTAAAGAACAAAGAGAATCCAATTCCTTATGGATTCAAGACTTGCTTCCAATCAATCTCCAAAAGAACTTAAAGTCAAAAGAGAAACCAATTCTTGAAGGAATAAGGAATGCTTTCAATCAATGGCTAAAAGAACTTATAAAGAATAAAGAGAAACCAATTCCCCAAGGATTAAGACTTAAGCTTCCAATCAATCTCCAAAAGAAAACTTGAAGGTCAAAGAGAAACTAATTCCTTTAAGGAATAAGACTTGGCTGTTGAATCAATGGCTAAAAGAACTTAAAGAAACAAAGAGAAACCAATTCCTTAAGGATTAAGACTTGCTTCCAATCAATCTCCAGTAGAAACCCAAAGGTCAAAGAGAGTCCACTCTTAAGAAATAAGACTTATCCAACTGAGTACAAAAGAACTTTAAAGGAAACGAAAGAGAAACCAATTCCTTAAGGAATCAAGACTCAAGATTCAATCAATGGCTAAAAGTACTTAAAGAATAAAGTTATAGAAACCAATTCCTTATGGATTAAGACTTGCTTCCAATCTAATCTCCAAAAGACACTCTAAAGGTCAAAGAGAAACCAATTCTTAAGGAATAAAAGACTTGCATTCTAAATCAATGGGCTAAAAGAACTTAAAGGAATAAAGAGAAACCAATTCCTTAAGGATTAAGACTTGCTTCCTAAACTCAATCCTTGTAAAAGAACTTAATGGTTAAAGAGAAACCAATTCCTTAAGGAACAAGACTTGCTTCCAATCGATGGCTAAAAGGACTTAAAGAATAAAGAGAAACCAATTACTTAAGGATTAAGACTTGCTTCCAATCAATCTCCAAAAGAACTTAATGGTCAAAGAGAAAACCACCTCCTTAAGGAATAAGACTTGCTTTCAATCAATACAAAGAACTGAATAATGCGAGAAACCAATTCCTATATCAAGTGACTTGCTTCAATCAATCGGGCTAAAAGAACTTAAAGTCAAAGAGAAACCAATTCCTTAAGGAATAAGACTTGCTTCTAATCAATCTCCAAAAGAATCCTTGAAGGTCAAAGAGAAACCAATTCCTTAAGGAACAAGACTTGCTTTCAATCAATGGCCCAAAAAGAACTTAAAGAATAATAAGAGAAACCAATTCCTTAAGGAATAAGACTTGCTTCCAATCAATCTCCAAAAGAACTTAAAGAATGTCAAAGAGAAAACCAATTCCAAAGGAATAAGACTTGCCTTTCAATCAATGGCGAAGAATTTAAAGAATAAAGAGAAACCCACCCTTCCTTTAGGATTAAGACTCTGCTTTCAATCAATCTCCAAAAGAACTGAATTAAAGGTCAAAGAGAAACCAATTCCTCAAGGAATAAAGACTTCAGCATTCAATCAATGGCTAAAAGAACTGATAAAGAACAAAGAGAATCCAATTCCTATGGATCATATTGCTCCAATCAATGGCTAAAAGGACTTTAAATAATAAAGGTGTGTTCCAATTCCTTAAGTGGATTAAGACTTGCTTCCAATCAATCTCCAAAAGAACTTGAAGGTCAAAGAGAAACCGTTCCCAAGGAACAAGCACTTGCTCAATCAATGGCTAAAAGTACTTAAAGAACAAAGAGAAACCAATTCCTGAAGGATTAAGACCTTGCTGCTCCAATCAATCTCCAAAAGAACTTAAAGGTCAAAAGAGTAAACCAATTCCTTAAGGAATAAGACTTGCATTCAATCAATACAAAAGTACTGTGAAAGAATAAAGAGAACCAATTCCTTGAGGATTGGCATCGCCCAACTGAATGGTGCGACTTTAAAGAACACATATAAAAACCAATTCCTTGCGGATTAAGACTTGCTTCCAATCAATCTCCAAAGAACTTAAAGGTCAAAGAGAAAACCAATTCCTTGGCTGAAAAGATCACAGATTCAATCACACAAGTAACTTAAAGAATGGTTATAGTTCAATTCCTGTTGAATAAGACTTGCTTTCAATCAATGGCTAAAAGTTAACTTAAAGAATAAAAAGATAGAAACCAATTCTGGCTAAAGGGCATAAGACTTGCATCCAATCAATCTCCAAAGAACTTAAAGGTCAAAGAGAAACCAACACCTCCTTAAGTAATAAGACTTGCTACCAATCAATGGCTAAAAGAACTTAAAGAACAAAGAGAAACCAATTCCTTAAGGGTTAAGGACTTGCTTCCCCAATCAATCTCCAAGAACTTAATTTGGTCAAAGAGAAACCAATTCCTTAAGTGAATTAAGAGACTTGTGCTTTCAATCAATGGCTAAAAGAACTTAAAGAATAAAGAGAAACCAATTCTTTTATGGGATTAAGACTTGCTTCCCCAATCAATGGCAAAAAGTTTAAAGAATGAAAGAGAAAGGAATTAAGACTTGCTTCCAATCAATCTCAAAAAAGAACATTAAGGTCAAAGAGAAACCAATTCCTTCTCAGGAATAAGACTTGCTTTCAATCAATGGCCAAAAGAACTTTTGAAAACGCAAGAAAGAGAAACCAATTCCTTAAGTGATTATCACTTGCTTCCAATCAATTCCCAAAAGAACTTAAAGTGTCAAAGAGAAACCAAATTCCTCCTAAGGAATAAGAACTTGCTTTCAATCAATGGCCAAGAACTTAAAGAACAAAGAGAAACCAATTTCTTAACCATCAAGTACTTGCTTCCAATCAATCTCCAAAAGAACTTAAAAGTCGGGAAGAGAAACCAATTCCTTAAGGAATATCAAGACTATGCTTTCAATCAATGTACAAAAGTTAACTTAAAGAATCAAAGCCGGAAACCAATTCTCGTTAAGGATCAAGCACTCGATGCTTCCAATCAATCTCCAAAAGAACTTTAAAGGTCAAAGAGAGAACCAATTCCTTAAGGAATAAAGACTTTTGCTTTCAATCAATGAGGCTAAAAGTACTTAAAGAATAAAGAGAAACCAATTCCCAAGGATCAAGACTCAAGCTTCCAATCAATTCCCCCAAAAAGAACTTAAAGGTCAAAGAGAAACCACTTTCTTAAGGAATAAGATTTGGCTTTGAATCAATGGAAGAAGGAAAGAATCTTAAAGAATAAAGAGAAACCAATTCAAAGGATTTAAGACTTGCTTCCAATCAATCTTCCAAAAGAACTTAAAGGTCAAAGAGAAACCAATTCCTTAAGGAATAAGACTTGCATTCGAATCACTGGCTACTAAAGAACTTAGTTAATGGAATAAAGAGAAACCAATTCCTTATGGATTAAGAATTCTTGCTTCCAATCAACATGGCTAAAGGACTTAAAGTTAACAAAGTAGAAACCAATTCCTCAAGGATTAAGATCATTGCTTCCCCAATCAATCTCCAAAAGAACTAGAAGGTCAAAGAGAAACCAATTCCTTCAGGAATAAGACTTGCTTTCAATCAATGGCTAAAAGAACTTAAAGAACAAAGATAAACCAATTCCTTAAGGGTTAAGACTTGCATCCAATCAATCTCAAAAGAACTTGAAGGTCAAAGAGAAACCAATTCCCTTACTTAATAAGACTTGCATTCAATCAATGGCTAAAAGTACTAGTAACAAAGAAATCAACCTTGGGCGGTTAAGGCTTGCTTCACCAACAATCTCCAAAAAGAACTTAAATTTGGGCCAAAGATATAAAACCAAATTCCTTAATAATAAGCATTTCAGCTTCAAATCAATGGCTAAAAGAACTTAAAGAATCAAAAGAGAAACCAATTCCTTAAGGAACAAGACATTGCTTCCAATCAATGGCCAAAAGAACTTAAAGAATAAAGAGAAACCAATTCTCTTAAAGGATTAAGACTTGCTTCCAATCAATCTCTAAAAAGAACTTAAAGGTCAAAGAGAAACCAATTCCTTCGTGTGAATAAAGACTTCGCTTTTCACCAAGAATGGCAATAAAGAATCTGTAAAGAATAAAGAGAAACCAATTTCTTATGGATTAAGACTTGCTTCCAATCAATCTCTAAAAGAACTTTAATAGGTCAAAGAGAAACCAATTCCTTAAGGAATAAGACTTGCTTTCAATCAATGGCTAAAAGTAGAATCTTAAAGAACAAAGAGAAACCAATTCCTTAAGGATTAAGACTTGCTTCCCAATCAATCTCCAAAAGTTAACTGCTAAAGGTCAAAGAGAACCAACTGACGATTCCTTAAGGAATCAATACCATGATCTGAACAACTAAGACAAACAAATTTGATATGTAGCAAGAAAGACTTGCTTTCAAATCGATCTGGCCAAAGAACTTAAAGAATAAAGCATAAAACCAATTCCTCAAGCATTAAGACTTGCTCTCAATCACTCTCCAAAAGAACTTAAAGAGTCAAAGAGAAACCAATTCCTTAAGCGAGATCAAGCACTTGCATTCAAATCAATGAAGTAAAAAGAACTTAAAGCAATCAAAGAGAAATCCAATTCCTTTAAGGATTAATGACTTGCTTCCAATCAATCTCCAAAAGAAACTTAGACGCTCAAAGAGAAACCACCCTCTAAGGAATAAGTACTTGCTTTCAATCATCAATGGCAGCACTTAAAGAACAAAGAGAAACTGATTCCTTAAGGATTAAAACTTGCTTCCAATTAATCTCCAAAAGAACTTTAAGGTCAAAGAGAAATCAATTCCTAAGTGAAAAAGACTTGCCTCCAATCAATTAATAAAAAGAACATTAAAGAACAAAGAGAAACCAATCACTAATGAATTAAAGACTTCAGCTTCCAATCACCATGCACAAAAGAACTTAAAGAATAAAGAGAAACCAATTCCTTAAGGGATTAAGACTTGCTTCCCAATCAATGGCTCCAAAAAGAACTTAAAGGTTTCAAAGAGGAAACCAATTCCCTTAAGCGAACAAGACTTGCTTTCAATCAATGAAGTTAAAAGAACTTAAAGAACAAAGAGAAACCAATTCCTTATGGATTAAGACTTGCTTTCAATCAATCTCCAAAAGAATCTTGAAAGAATGAAAGAGAAACCAATTCCTTAAGGACAAGACTTGCTTCAATCAACTGGTGGCTAAAAAGAACTTAAAGAATAAAGAGAAACCAATTCCTTAAGATATAAGACTTGCTTCCAATCAATCTCCAAAAAGAACTTAAAGTTGTCAAAGAGCAAACCAATTCCTTAAGGACATAAGACTTGCTTTCAATCAATGGCTAAAAAGAACTTAAAGCAATAAAGAGAAACCAATTCCTTAAGGATTAAGACTTGCCTTCCAATCAATCTCCAAAATGAGCTTAGAAGGTCAAAGAGAGAAACCAATTCCTTAAGGAATAAGACTTAGCTTTCAATCAATGGCTAAAAGAACTTAACCAGTAGATATAAGAGAGAACCAATTCCTGTAAGGATTAAGACACTCTGCTTCCAATCAATCTCCAAAAGAACTTGACGGTCAAAGGGAAACCAATTCCTTAAGGAATAAGACTTGCTTTCAATCAATGGCTTGAAGAACTTAAAGAATAAAGAGAAACCAATTCCTGAAGGATCAAGACTCGCTTCCAATCAATCTCCAAAAGAACTTAAAGGTCAAAGAGAAACCAATTCCTTAAGGAATAAGACTTGCTTCCAATCAATGGCTAAAAGGACTTAAAGAGATAAAGAGAAACCAATTCCTTAAGGACTTAAGACTCGCTTTCCAATCAATCTCCAAAAGAACTTAAAGGTCAAAGAGAAACCAATTCATTAAGGAATAAGATCATTGCTTTCAATCAGATCGGCTAAAAGAACTTAAAGAATAAAGTTATAGGAAACCAATCTCCCCTCTCTCTCTCTAAGGATTAAGACTTGCTTCCAATCAATCTCCAAAAGAACTTGAAGGTCAAAGAGAAACCAATTCCTTAAGGAATAAGACTTGCTTTCAAACAATGGCTAAAAGGACTTAAAGAATAAAGAGAAACCAATTCCTTGAGGATTAAGACTCGCTTCCAATCAATCTCCAAAAGAACTTAAGGTCAAAGAGAAACCAATTCTTTAAGGAATAAGACTTGCTTTCAATCAATGGCTAAAAGAACTTAAAGAATAAAGAGAAACCAATTCCTTAAGGATTAAGACTTGCTTCCAATCAATCTCCAAAAGAACTTAAAGGTCAAAGAGAAACCAATTCCTTAAGGAATAAGACTTGCTTCCAATCAATGGCTAAAAGGACTTAAAGAATAAAGAGAAACCAATTCCTTATGGATTAAGACTTGCCCAATCAATCTCCAAAAGAACTTAAAGGTCAAGAGAAACCAATTCCTTAAGGAATAAGACTTGCTTTTCAATCAATGCCTAAAAGAACTTAAAGAAGAAAGAGAAACCAATTCCCTAAGGATTAAGACTTGCACCCAATCAATCTCCAAAAGAACTTAAAGGTCAAAGAGAAACCAATTCCTTAAGGAATAAGACTTGCTTCCAATCAATGGCTAAAAGGACTTAAAGAATAAAGAGAAACCAATTCCTTAAGGATTAAGACTTGCTTCCAATCAATCTCCAAAAGAACTTGAAGGTCAAAGAGAAACCAATTCCTTAAGGAATAAGACTTGCTTTCAATCAATGGCTAAAAGAACTTAAAGAATAAACAGAAACCAATTCCTTAAGGATTAAGACTTGCTTCCAATCAATCTCCAAAAGAACTTAAAGGTCAAAGAGAAACCAATTCCTTAAGGAATAAGACTTGCTTTCAATCAATGGCTAAAAGAACTTAAAGAATAACGGGAAACCAATTCCTTAAGGATTAAGACTTGCTACCAATCAATGGCTAAAGAATTTAAAGGTCAATGAGAAACCAATTTCTTTAAGGAATAAGACTTGCTTTCAATCAATGCCTAAAAGAACTTAAAGAATAAAGAGAAACCAATTCCTTAAGGATTAAGACTCGCTTCCAATCAATCTCCAAAAGAACTTAAAGGTCAAAGAGAAACCAATTCCTTAAGGAATAAGACTTGCTTTCAATCAATGGCTAAAAGAACTTAAAGAATAAAGAGAAACCAATTCCTTAAGGATTAAGACTTGCTTCCAATCAATCTCCAAAGGAACTTAAAGGTCAAAGAGAAACCAATTTCTTTAAGGAATAAGACTTGCTTTCAATCAATGGCTAAAAGAACTTAAAGAATAAAGAGAAACCAATTCCTTAAGGATTAAGACTCGCTTCCAATCAATCTCCAAAAGAACTTAAAGGTCAAAGAGAAACCAATTCCTTAAGGAATAAGACTTGCTTTCAATCAATGGCTAAAAGAACTTAAAGAATAAAGAGAAACCAATTCCTTAAGGGTTTAAGACTTGCTTCCAATCAATCTCCAAAAGAACTTGAAGGTCAAAGAGAAACCAATTCCTTAAGGAATAAGACTTGCTTTCAATCAATGGCTAAAAGAACTTAAAGAATAAAGAGAAACCAATTCCTTAAGGACTAAGACTTGCTTCCAATCAATCTCCAAAAGAACTTAAAGGTCAAAGAGAAACCTTAAGGCATAAGACTTGCTTTCAATCAATGGCGAAAAGGACTTAAAGAATAAAGAGAAACCAACTCCTTAAGGACTAAGACTTGCTTCCAATCAATCTCCAAAAGAACTTAAAGTCAATGAGAAACCAATTCCTTAAGGAAGAAGACTTGCTTTCAATCAATGGCTAAAAGAACTTAAAGAATAAAGAGAAACCAATTCCTTTTGGATTAACACTTGCCTCAATCAATCTCCAAAAGTACTTAAAGGTCAAAGAGAAACCAATTCCTTAAGGAATAAGACTTGCTTTCAAATCAATGGCTAAAAGGACTTAAAGAATAAAGAGAAACCAATTCCTTAAGGATTAAGACTTGCTTCCAATCAATCTCCAAAAGAACTTAAAGGTCAAAGAGAAACCAATTCCTTAAGGAATAAGACTTGCTTTCAATCAATGGCTAAAAGAACTTAAAGAACAAAGCGAAACCAATTCCTTAAGGATTAGGACTTGCTTCCAATTAATCTCCAAAAGAACTTAAAGGTCAAAGAGAAACCAATTCCTTAAGGAATAAGACTTGCTTTCAATCAATGGCTAAAAGAACTTAAAGAATAAAGAGAAACCAATTCCTCAAGGATTAAGACTTGCTTCCAATCAATCTCCAAAAGAACTTAAAGGTCAAAGAGAAACCAATTCCTTAAGGAATAAGACTTGCTTTCAATCAATGGCTAAAAGAACTTAAAAGAATAAAGAGAAACCAATTCCTTAAGGATTAAGACCCGCTTCCAATTAATCTCCAAAAGAACATAAAGGTCAAAGAGAAACCAATTCTTTAAGGAATAAGACTTGCTTTCACTCAACGGCTAAAAGAACTTAAAGAATAAACAGAAACCAATTCCTTAAGGATTAAGACTTGCTTCCAATCAATCTCCAAAAGAACTTAAAGGTCAAAGAGAAACCAATTCCTTAAGGAATAAGACTTGCTTTCAATCAATGCCTAAAAGAACTTAAAGAATAAAGAGAAACCAATTCCTTAAGGATTAAGACTTGCTTCCAATCAATCTCCAAAAGAACTTAAAGGTCAAAGAGAAACCAATTCATTAAGGAATAAGACTTGCTTCCAATCAATGGCTAAAAGGACTTAAAGAATAAAGAGAAACCAATTCCTTAAGGGTTAAGACTTGCTTCCAATCAATCTCCAAAAGAACTTGAAGGTCAAAGAGAAACCAATTCCTTAAGGAATAAGACTTGCTTTCAATCAATGGCTAAAAGAACTTAAAGAATAAAGAGAAACCAATTCCTTAAGGATTAAGACTCGCTTCCAATCAATCTCCAAAAGAACTTAAAGGTCAAAGAGAAACCAATTCATTAAGGAATAAGACTTGCTTCCAATCAATGGCTAAAAGGACTTAAAGAATAAAGAGAAACCAATTCCTTAAGGATTAAGACTTGCTTCCAATCAATCTCCAAAAGAACTTGAAGGTCAAAGAGAAACCAATTCCTTAAGGAATAAGACTTGCTTTCAATCAATGCCTAAAAGAACTTAAAGAATAAAGAGAAACCAATTCCTTAAGGATTAAGACTCGCTTCCAATCAATCTCAAAAAGAACTTAAAGGTCAAAGAGAAACCAATTCATTAAGGAATAAGACTTGCTTCCAATCAATGGCTAAAAGGACTTAAAGAATAAAGAGAACCCAATTCCTTAAGGATTAAGACTTGCTTCCAATCAATCTCCAAATGAACTTAAAGGTCAAAGAGAAACCAATTCCTTAAGGAATAAGACTTGCTTTCAATCAATGGCTAAAAGAACTTAAAGAATAAAGAGAAACCAATTCCCTAAGGATTAAGACTTGCTTCCAATCAATCTCCAAAAGAACTTAAAGGTCAAAGAGAAACCAATTCTTTAAGGAATAAGACTTGCTTTCAATCAATGGCTAAAAGAACTTAAAGAATAAAGAGTAACCAATTCCTTAAGGGTTAAGACTCGCTTCCAATCAATCTCCAAATGAACTTAAAGGTCAAAGAGAAACCAATTCCTAAAGGAATAAGACTTGCTTTCAATCAATGGCCAAAAGAACTTAAAGAACAAAGAGAAACCAATTCCTTATGGATTAAGACTTGCTTCCAATCAATCTCCAAAAGAACTTAAAGGTCAAAGAGAAACCAATTCCTTAAGGAATAAGACTTGCTTCCAATCAATGTCTAAAAGGACTTAAAGAATAAAGAGAAACCAATTCCTTAAGGGTTAAGACATGCTTCCAATCAATCTGCAAATGAACTTTAAAGTCAAAGAGAAACCAATTCCTAAGGTGTAAGACTGCTAAATTTCAATCAATGGCTAAAAGAACTTAAAGAATAAAGAGAAACCAATTCCTTAAGGATTAAGACTCGCTTCCAATCAATCTCCAAAAGAACTTAAAGGTCAAAGAGAAACCAATTCCTTAAGAATAAGATTTGTTTCCAATCAATGGCTAAAAGAACTTGAAGAACGAAGAGAAACCAATTCCTTATGGATTAAGACTTGCTTCCAATCAATCTCTAAAAGAACTTAAAGTCAAAGAGAAATCAATTCCTTAAGGAATAAGACTTGCTTTCAATCAATGGCCAAAAGAACTTGAAGAACGAAGAGAAACCAATTCCTTATGGATTAAGACTTGCTTCCAATCAATCTCTAAAAGAACTTAAAGTCAAAGAGAACCGCTTTAAGGAATAAGACTTGCTTTCAATCAATGGCTAAAAGAACTTAAAGAATAAAGAGAAACCAATTCCTTAAGGATTAAGACTTGCTTCCAATCAATCTCCAAAAGAACTTAAAGGTCAAAGAGAAACCAATTCTTTAAGGAATAAGACTTGCTTTCAATCAACGGCTAAAAGAACTTAAAGAATAAAGAGAAACCAATTCCCTAAGGATTAAGACTTGCTTCCAATCAATCCCCAAAAGAACTTGAAGGTCAAAGAGAAACCAATTCCTTAACGAATAAGACTTGCTTTCAATCAATGGCCAAAAGAACGTAAAGAACAAAGAGAAACCAATTCCTTATGGATTAAGACTTGCTTCCAATCAATCACCAAAGGAACTTAAAGGTCAAAGAGAAACCAATTCCTTAAGGAATAAGACTTGCTTTCAATCAATGGCTAAAAGAACTTAAAGAATAAAGAGAAACCAATTCCTTAAGGATTAAAACTTGCTTCCAATCAATCACCAAAAGAACTTAAAGGTCAAAGAGAAACCAATTTCTTTAAGGAATAAGACTTGCTTTCAATCAATGGCTAAAAGAACTTAAAGAATAAAGAGAAACCAATTCCTTAAGGATTAAGACTTGCTTCCAATCAATCTCCAAAAGAACTTAAAGGTCAAAGAGAAACCAATTCCTTAAGGAATAAGACTTGCTTTCAATCAATGGCTAAAAGAACTTAAAGAACAAAGAGAAACCAATTCCTTAAGGATTAAGACTTGCTTCCAATCAATCTCCAAAAGAACTTAAAGGTCAAAGAGAAACCAATTCCTTAAGGAATAAGACTTGCTTTCAATCAATGGCTAAAAGAACTTAAAGAATAAAGAGAAACCAATTCCTTAAGGATTAAGACTCGCTTCCAATCAATCTCCAAAAGAACTTAAAGGTCAAAGAGAAACCAATTCCTTAAGGAATAAGACTTGCTTTCAATCAATGGCTAAAAGAACTTAAAGAACAAAGAGAAACCAATTCCTTAAGGATTAAGACTTGCTTCCAATCAATCTCCAAAAGAACTTAAAGGTCAAAGAGAAACCAATTCCTACAGGAATAAGACTTGCTTTCAATCAATGGCTAAAAGAACTTAAAGAATAAAGAGAAACCAATTCCTCATGGATTAAGAGTTGCTTCTAATCAATCTCCAATAGAAATTAAAGGTCAAAAAGAGAACCCAATTCCTTAAGGAATAAGACTTGCTTCCAATCAATGGCAAAAAGAACTTAAAAGAATAAAGAGAAACCAATTCCTTAAGGATTAAGACTTGCTTCCAATCAATCTCCAAAAGAACTTGAAGGTCAAAGAGAAACCAATTCCTTAAGGAATAAGACTTGCTTTCAATCAATGGCTAAAAGAACTTAAAGAATAAAGAGAAACCAATTCCTTAAGGATTAAGACTCCGTTCCAATCAATCTCCAAAAGAACTTAAAGGTCAAAGAGAAACCAATTCCTTAAGGAATAAGACTTGCTTTCAATCAATGGCTAAAAGAACTTAAAGAATAAAGAGAAACCAATTCCTTAAGGATTAAGACTTGTTTCCAATCAATCTCCAAAAGAACTTAAAGGTCAAAGAGAAACCAATTCCTTAAGGAATAAGACTTGCTTTCAATCAATGGCTCAAAGAACTTAAAGAACAAAGAGAAACCAATTCCTTATGGATTAAGACTTGCTTCCAATCAATCTCCAAAAGAACTTAAAGGTCAAAGAGAAACCAATTCCTTAAGGAATAAGACTTGTTTTCAATCAATGGCTAAAGAACTTCAAGAATAAAGAGAAACCAATTCCTTAAGGATTAAGACTTGCTTCCAATCAATCTCCAAAAGAACTTAAAGGTCAAAGAGAAACCAATTCCTTAAGGAATAAGACTTGCTTTCAATCAATGGCTAAAAGAACTTAAAGAATAAAGAGAAACCAATTCCTTAAGGATTAAGACTTGCTTCCAATCAATCTCCAAAAGAACTTAAAGGTCAAAGAGAAACCAATTCCTTAAGGAATAAGACTTGCTTCCAATCAATGGCTAAAAGAACTTAAAGAATAAAGAGAAACCAATTCCTGGATTAAGACTTTGCTTCAATCAATCTCCAAAAGAACTTAAAGGTCAAAGAGAAACCAATTCCTTAAGGAATAAGACTTGCTTTCAATCAATGGCTAAAAGAACTTAAAGAATAAAGAGAAACCAATTCCTTAAGGATCAAGACTCGCTTCCAATCAATCTCCAAAAGAACTTAAAGGTCAAAGAGAAACCAATTCCTTATGGATTAAGACTTGCTTCCAATCAATGGCTAAAAGGACTTAAAGAATAAAGAGAAAGCAATTCCTTAAGGGTTAAGACTTGCATTCAATCAATCTCCAAAAGAGCTTAAAGGTCAAAGAGAAACCAATTCCTTAAGGAATAAGACTTGCTTTCAATCAATGGCTAAAAGAACTTAAAGAATAAAGAGAAACCAATTCCTTAAGGATTAAGACTTGCTTCAATCAATCTCCAAAAAGAACTTAAAGGCCAAAGAGAAACCAATTCCCTAAGGAATAAGACTTGCTTTCAATCAATGGCTAAAAGAACTTAAAGAATAAAGAGAAACCAATTCCTTAAGGAATAAGACTTGCTTTCAATCAATGGCTAAAAGAACTTAAAGAATAAAGAGAAACCAATTCCTTAAGGAATAAGACTTGCTTCTAATCAATCTCGAAAAGAACTTAAAGGTCAAAGAGAAACCAATTCCTTAAGGAATAAGTCTTGCTTTCAATCAATGGCTTAAAGAACTTAAAGAATGAAGAGAAACCAATTCCTTAAGGATTAAGACTTGCTTCCAATCAATCTCCAAAAGAACTTAAAGGTCAAAGAGAAACCAATTCCTTAAGGAATAAGACTTACTTTCAATCAATGGCTAAAAGAACTTAAAGAATAAAGAGAAACCAATTCCTTAAGGATTAAGACTTGCTTCCAATCAATCTCCAAAAGAACTTAAAGGTCAAAGAGAAACCAATTCCTTAAGGAATAAGACTTGCTTTCAATCAATGGCTAAAAGAACTTAAAGAACAAAAAGAAACCAATTCCTTACGGATTAAGACTTGCTTCCAATCAATGGCTAAAAGAACTTAAAGAATAAAGAGAAACCAATTCCTTAAGGGTTAAGACTTGCTTCCAATCAATCTCCAAAAAGAACATGAAGAAGAAAGACAAACCAATTCCTTAAGGATTAAGTCTTGCTTCCAATCAATGGCAAAAGGAACTTAAAGGTCAAAGAGAAACCAATTCCTTAAGGAATAAGACTTGCTTCCAATCAATGGCCAAAAGAACTTAAAGAAGAAAGAGAAACCAATTCCTTAAGGAATAAGACTTGCTTTCAATCAATGGCTAAAATAACATAAAGAACAAAGAGAAACCAATTCCTTAAGGAATAAGACTTGCTTTCAATCAGTGGCTAAAAGAACTTAAAGAACAAAGCGAAACCAATTCCTTAAGGAATAAGACTTGCTTTCAGTCAATGGCTAAAATAACTTAAAGAACAAAGAGAAACCAATTCCTTTAGGATTAAGACTTGCTTCCAATCAATCACCAAAGTAACTTAAAGGTCAAAGAGAAACCAATTCCTTAAGGAATAAGACTTGCTTTCAATCAATGGCTAAAAGAACTTAAAGAATAAAGAGAAACCAATTCCTTAAGGATTAAGACTCGCTTCCAATCAATCTCCAAAAGAACTTAAAGGTCAAAGAGAAACCAATTCCTTAAGGAATAAGACTTGCTTTCAATCAATGGCTAAAAGAACTTAAAGAATAAAGAGAAACCAATTCCTTAAGGATTAAGACTTGCTTCCAATCAATCTCCAAAAGAACTTAAAGGTCAAAGAGAAACCAATTCCTTAAGGAATAAGACTTGCTTTCAATCAATGGCTAAAAGAACTTAAAGAATAAAGAGAAACCAATTCCTTAAGGATTAAGACTTGCTTCCAATCAATCTCCAAAAGAACTTAAAGGTCAAAGAGAAACCAATTCCTTAAGGAATAAGACTTACTTTCAATCAGTGGTTAAAAGAACTTAAAGAATAAAGAGAAACCAATTCCTTAAGGATTAAGACTTGCTTCCAATCAATCTCCAAAAGAACTTAAAGGTCAAGGAGAAACCAATTCCTCAAGGAATAAGACTTGCTTCCAATCAATGGCTAAAAAGAATTTAAAGAATAAAGAGAAACCAATTCCTTAAGGATTAAGACTTGCTTCCAATCAATCTCCAAAAGAACTTAAAGGTCAACGAGAAACCAATTCCTTATGGAATAAGACTTGCTTCCAATCAATGGCTAAAAGAACTTAAAGAATAAAGAGAAACCAATTCCTTAAGGATTAAGACTTGCTTCCAATCAATCTCCAAAAGAACTTAAAGGTCAAAGAGAAACCAATTCCTTAAGGAATAAGACTTGCTTTCAATCAATGGCTAAAAGAACTTAAAGAATAAAGAGAAACCAATTCCTTAAGGATTAAGACTTGCTTCCAATCAATCTCCAAAAGAACTTAAAGGTCAAAGAGAAACCAATTCCTTAAGGAATAAGACTTGCTTCCAATCAATGGCTAAAAGGACTTAAAGAATAAAGAGAAACCAATTTCCAAAAGAACTTAAAGGTCAAGGAGAAACCAATTCTTTAAGGAATAAGACTTGCTTTCAATCAATGGCTAAAAGAACTTAAAGAATAAAGAGAAACCAATTCCTTAAGGATTAAGACTCGCTTCCAATCAATCTCCAAAAGAACTTAAAGTCAAAGAGAAACCAATTCCTTAAGGAATAAGACTTGCTTTCAATCAATGGCTTAAAGAACTTAAAGAATAAAGAGAAACCAATTCCTTAAGGATTAAGACTTGCTTCCAATCAATCTCCAAAAGAACTTAAAGGTCAAAGAGAAACCAATTCCTTAAGGAATAAGACTTGCTTTCAATCAATGGCTAAAAGAACTTAAAGAACAAAGAGAAACCAATTCCTTAAGGATTAAGACTTGCTTCCAATCAATGGCTAAAAGAACTTAAAGAATAAAGAGAAACCAATTCCTTAAGGATCAAGACTCACTTCCAATCAATCTCCAAAAGAACTTAAAGGTCAAAGAGAAACCAATTCCTTAAGGAATAAGACTTGCTTTCAATCAATCGCTAAAAGAACTTAAAGAACAAAGAGAAACCAATTGCTTAAGGAATAAGACTTGCTTTCAATCAATGGCTAAAAGAACTTAAAGAATAAAGAGAAACCAATTCCTCAAGGATTAAGACTTGCTTCCAATCAATCTCCAAAAGAACTTAAAGGTCAAAGAGAAACCGCTTTAAGGAATAAGACTTGCTTTTAATCAATGCCTAAAAGAACTTAAAGAATAAAGAGAAACCAATTCCTTAAGGATTAAGACTTGCTTCCAATCAATCTCCAAAAGAACTTAAAGGTCAAAGAGAAACCAATTCCTTAAGGAATAAGACTTGCTTTCAATCAATGGCTAAAAGAACTTAAAGAATAAAGAGAAACCAATTCCTTAAGGATTAAGACTTGCTTCCAATCAATCTCCAAAAGAACTTAAAGTCAAAGAGAAACCAATTCCTTAAGGAATAAGACTTGCTTTCAATCAATGGCTAAAAGAACTTAAAGAATAAAGAGAAACCAATTCCTTAAGGATTAAGACTTGCTCCCAATCAATCTCCAAAAGAACTTAAAGGTCAAAGAGAAACCAATTCCTTAAGGAATAAGACTTGCTTTCAATCAATGGCTAAAAGAACTTAAAGAATAATGAGAAACCAATTCCTTAAAGATTAAGACTTGCTTCCAATCAATCTCCAAAAGAACTTAAAGGTCAAAGAGAAACCAATTCCTTAAGGAATAAGACTTGCTTTCAATCAATGGCTAAAAGAACTTAAAGAATAAAGAGAAACCAATTCCTTATGGATTAAGACTTGCTTCCAATCAATCTCCAAAAGAACTTAAAGGTCAAAGAGAAACCAATTCCTTAAGGAATAAGACTTGCTTTCAATCAATGGCTAAAAGAACTTAAAGAATAAAGAGAAACCAATTCCTTAAGGATTAAGACTTGCTTCCAATCAATCTCCAAAAGAACTTAAAGGTCAAAGAGAAACCAATTCCTTAAGGAATAAGACTTGCTTTCAATCAATGGCTAAAAGAACTTAAAGAATAAAGAGAAACCAATTCCTTAAGGATTAAGACTTGCTTCCAATCAATCTCCAAAAGAACTTAAAGGTCAAAGAGAAACCAATTCCTTAAGGAATAAGACTTGCTTTCAATCAATGGCTAAAAGAACTTAAAGAATAAAGAGAAACCAATTCCTTAATGATCAAGACTCGCTTCCAATCAATCTCCAAAAGAACTTGAAGGTCAAAGAGAAACCAATTCCTTAAGGAATAAGACTTGCTTCCAATCAATGGCTAAAAGAACTTAAAGAATAAAGAGAAACCAATTCCTTATGGATTAAGACTTGCTTCCAATCAATCTCCAAAAGAACTTAAAGGTCAAAGAGAAACCAATTCCTTAAGGAATAAGACTTGCTTTCAATCAATGGCCAAAAGAACTTAAAGAATAAAGAGAAACCAATTCCTTATAGATTAAGACTTGCTTCCAATCAATCTCCAAAAGAACTTAAAGGTCAAAGAGAAACCAATTCCTTAAGGAATAAGACTTGCTTTCAATCAATGGCTAAAAGAACTTAAAGAATAAAGAGAAACCAATTCCTTAAGGATTAAGACTTGCTTCCAATCAATCTCCAAAAGAACTTGAAGGTCAAAGAGAAACCAATTCCTTAAGGAATAAGACTTGCTTTCAATCAATCTCCGAAAGAATTTAAAGAACAAAGGGAAACCAATTCCTTAAGGATTAAGACTTGCTTCCAATCAATCTCCAAAAGAACTTAAAGGTCAAAGAGAAACCAATTCCTTATGGATTAAGACTTGCTTCCAATCAATGGCTAAAAGAACTTAAAGAATAAAGAGAAACCAATTCCTTAAGGATTAAGTCTTGCTTCCAATCAATCTCCAAAAGAACTTAAAGGTCAAAGAGAAACCAATTCCTTAAGGAATAAGACTTGCTTTCAATCAATGGCTAAAAGAACTTAAAGAATAAAGAGAAACCAATTCCTTATGGATTAAGACTTGCTTCCAATCAATCTCCAAAAGAACTTAAAGGTCAAAGAGAAACCAATTCCTTAAGGAATAAGACTTGCATTCAATCAATGGCAAAAAGAACTTAAAGAACAAAGAGAAACCAATTCCTTATGGATTAAGACTTGCTTCCAATCAATGGCTAAAAGAACTTAAAGAATAAAGAGAAACCAATTCCTAAGGATTAAGACTTGCTTCCAATCAATCTCCAAAAGAACTTAAAGGTCAAAGAGAAACCAATTCCTTAAGGAATAAGACTTGCTTTCAATCAATGGCTAAAAGAACTTAAAGAATAAAGAGAAACCAATTCCTTAAGGATTAAGACTTGCTTCCAATCAATCTCCAAAAGAACTTAAAGGTCAAAGAGAAACCAATTCCTTAAGGAATAAGACTTGCTTCCAATCAATGGCTAAAAGGACTTAAAGAATAAAGAGAAACCAATTCCTTGAGGATTAAGACTCGCTTCCAATCAATCTCCAAAAGAACTTAAAGGTCAAAGAGAAACCAATTCCTTAAGGAATAAGACTTGCTTTCAATCAATGGCTAAAAGAACTTAAAGAATAAAGAGAACCAATTCCTTAAGGATTAAGACTTGCTTCCAATCAATCTCCAAAAGAACTTAAAGGTCAAAGAGAAACCAATTCCTACAGGAATAAGACTTGCTTTCAATCAATGGCTAAAAGAACTTAAAGAATAAAGAGAAACCAATTCCTTATGGATTAAGACTTGCTTCCAATCAATCTCCAAAAGAACTTAAAGGTCAAAGAGAAACCAATTCCTTAAGGAATAAGACTTGCTTTCAATCAATGGCTAAAAGAACTTAAAGAATAAAGAGAAACCAATTCCTTAAGGATTAAGACTTGCTTCCAATCAATCTCCAAAAGAACTTAAAGGTCAAAGAGAAACCAATTCCTTAAGGAATAAGACTTGCTTTCAATCAATGGCTAAAAAGAACTTAAAGAACAAAGAGAAACCAATTCTTTAAGACTTGCTTCCAATCAATCTCCAAAAGAACTTAAAGGTCAAAGAGAAACCAATTCCTTAAGGAATAAGACTTGCTTTCAATCAATGGCTAAAAGAACTTAAAGAATAAAGAGAAACCAATTCCTTAAGGGAATAAGACTTGCTTTCAATCAATGGCAAAAAAAAACTTAAAGAATAAAGAGAAACCAATTCCTTAAGGATTAAGACTTGCTTCAATCAATCTCCAAAAGAACTTAAAGGTCAAAGAGAAACCAATTCCTTAAGGAATAAGACTTGCATTCAATCAATGGCTAAAAGGACTTAAAGAATAAAGAGAAACCAATTCCTTAAGGATTAAGACTTGCTTCCAATCAATCTCCAAAAGAACTTAAAGGTCAAAGAGAAACCGCTTTAAGGAATAAGACTTGCTTTTAATCAATGCCTAAAAGAACATAAAGAATAAAGAGAAACCAATTCCTTAAGGATCAAGACTCGCTGCCAATCAATGTCCAAAAGAACTTAAAGGTCAAAGAGAAACCAATTCATTAAGGGCTTAATAAGACTTTGCTTTCAATCAATGGCTAAAAAGACTTAGAGTATAAAGAGAAACCACCCTTAAGGGTTAAGACTTGCTTCCAATCAATCTCCAAATGAACTTGAAGGTCAAAGAGAAACCAATTCCTTAAGGAATAAGACTTGCTTTCAATCAATGGCTAAAAGAACTTAAAGAATAAAGAGAAACCAATTCCTTGTGGATTAAGACTTGCTTCCAATCAATCTCCAAAAGAACTTTGAGGTGAAAGAAAAACCAATTCCTTAAGGATTAAGACTTGCTTTCAATCAATGGCTAAAAGAACTTAAAGAATAAAGAGAAACTAATTCCTTAAGGATTAAGACTTGCTTCCAATCAATCTCCAAATGAACTTAAAGGTCAAAGAGAAACCAATTCCTTAAGGAATAAGACTTGCTTTCAATCAATGGCTAAAAGAACTTAAAGAACAAAGAGAAACCAATTCCTTAAGGATTAAGACTTGCTTCCAATCAATGGCTAAAAGAACTTAAAGAATAAAGAGAAACCAATTCCTTAAGGATTAAGACTTGCTTCCAATCAATCTCCAAAAGAACTTAAAGGTCAAAGAGAAACCAATTCCTTAAGGAATAAGATTTGCTTTGAATCAATGGCTAAAATAACTTAAAGAACAAAGAGAAACCAATTCCATATGGATTAAGACTTGCTTCCAATCAATCTCCAAAAGAACTTAAAGGTCAAAGAGAAACCAATTCCTTAAGGAATAAGACTTGCATTCAATCAATGGCTAAAAGTACTTAAAGAACAAAGAGAAACCAATTCCTTATGGATTAAGACTTGCTTCCAATCAATGGCTAAAAGGACTTAAAGAACACAGAGAAACCAATTCCTTATGGATTAAGACTTGCTTCCAATCAATCTCCAAAAGAACATAAAGGTCAAAGTGAAACCAATTCCTTCAGGAATAAGACTTGCTTTCAATCAATGGCTAAAAGAACTTAAAGAACAAAGAGAAACCAATTCCTTATGGATTAAGACTTGCTTCCAATCAATGGCTAAAAGGACTTAAAGAACACAGAGAAACCAATTCCTTAGGGATTAAGACTTGCTTCCAATCAATCTCCAAAAGAACATAAAGGTCAAAGTGAAACCAATTCCTTCAGGAATAAGACTTGCTTTCAATCAATGGCAAAAAGAACTTAAAGAACAAAGATAAACCAATTCCTTAAGGGTTAAGACTTGCATCCAATCAATCTCCAATAGAACTTGAAGGTCAAAGAGAAACCAATTCCTTAAGGAATAAGACTTGCTTTCAATCAATGGCTAAAAGAACTTAAAGAATAAAGGGAACCCAATTCCTTAAGGATTAAGACTCGCTTCCAATCAATCTCCAAAATGACTTAAAGGTCAAAGAGAAACCAATTCCTTAAGGAATAAGACTTGCTTTCAATCAATGGCTAAAAGAACTTAAAGAATAAAGAGAAACCAATTCCTTAAGGATTAAGACTTGCTTCCAATCAATCTCCAAAAGAACTTGAAGGTCAAAGAGAAACCAATTCCTTAAGGAATAAGACTTGCTTTCAATCAATGGCTAAAAGAACTTAAAGAATAAAGAGAAACCAATTCCTTAGGGACTAAGAGTTGCTTCCAATCAATCTCCAAAAGAACTTGAAGGTCAAAGAGAAACCAATTCCTTAAGGAATAAGACTTGCTTTCAATCAATGGCTAAAAGAACTTAAAGAATAAAGAGAAACCAATTTCCTTAAGGATCAAGACTCGCTTCCAATCAATCTCCAAAAGAACATAAAGGTCAAAGAGAAACCAATTCCTTAAGGAATAAGACTTGCTTTCAATCAATGGCCAAAAGAACTTGAAGAACGAAGAGAAACCAATTCCTTATGGATTAAGACTTGCTTCCAATCAATCTCCAAAAGAACATAAAGGTCAAAGTGAAACCAATTCCTTCAGGAATAAGACTTGCTTTCAATCAATGGCTAAAAGAACTTAAAGAACAAAGATAAACCAATTCCTTAAGGGTTAAGACTTGCATCCAATCAATCTCCAATAGAACTTGAAGGTCAAAGAGAAACCAATTCCTTAAGGAATAAGACTTGCTTTCAATCAATGGCTAAAAGAACTTAAAGAATAAAGAGAAACCAATTCCTTAAGGATTAAGACTTGCTTCCAATCAATCTCCAAAAGAACTTAAAGGTCAAAGAGAAACCAATTCCTTAAGGAATAAGACTTGCATTCAATCAATGGCTAAAAGAACTTAAAGAACAAAGAGAAACCAATTCCTTAAGGGTTAAGGCTTGCTTCCAATCAATCTCCAAAAGAACTTGACGGTCAAAGAGAAACCAATTCCTTAAGGAATAAGACTTGCATTCAATCAATGGCTAAAAGCACTTAAAGAACAAAGAGAAACCAATTCCTTATGGATTAAGACTTGCTTCCAATCAATGGCAAAAAAGCTTAAAGAATAAAGAGAAACCAATTCCTTAAGGGTTAAGCTTTCAATCAATGGCCAAAAGAACTTGAAGAACGAAGAGAAACCAATTCCTTATGGATTAAGACTTGCTTCCAATCAATCTCCAAAAGAACTTAAAGGTCAAAGAGAAACCAATTTCTTAAGGAATAAGACTTGCTTTCAACCAATGGCTAAAAGAACTTAAAGAACAAAGCGAGACCAATTCCTTATGGATTAAGACTTGCTTCCAATCAATCTCCAAAAGAACTTAAAGGTCAAAGAGAAACCAATTCCTTAAGGAATAAGACTTGCTTTCAATCAATGGCTAAAAGAACTTAAAGAATAAAGAGAAACCAATTCCTTAAGGATCAAGACTTGCTTTCAATGAATGGCTAAAAGAACTTAAAGAATAAAGAGAAACCAATTCCTTAAGGATCAAGACTCGCTTTCAATCAATGGCTAAATGGACTTAAAGAACAAAGAGAAACCAATTCCTTGTGGATTAAGACTTGCTTGCAATCAATCTCCAAAAGAACTTAAAGGTCAAAGAGAAACCAATTCCTTAAGGAATAAGACTTGCTTTCAATCAATGGCTAAAAGAACTTGAAGAATAAAGAGAAACCAATTCCTTAAGGATCATGACTATTTCCAACCTATCTCCAAAAGAACTTAAAGGTCAAAGAGAAACCAATTCCTTAAGGAATAAGACTTGCTTTCAATCAATGGCTAAAAGAACTTAAAGAATAAAGAGAAACCAATTCCTTAAGGATTAAGACTCGCTTCCAATCAATCTCCAAAAGAACTTGAAGGTCAAAGAGAAACCAATTCCTTAAGGAATAAGACTTGCTTTCAATCAATGCCTAAAAGAACTTAAAGAACAAAGAGAAACCAATTCCCTATGGATTAAGACTCGCTTCCAATCAATCTCCAAAAGAACTTAAAGGTCAAAGAGAAACCAATTCCCTAAGGAATAAGACTTGCATTCAATCAATGGCTAGAAGAACGTAAAGAATAAAGAGAAACCAATTCCTTAAGGGTTAAGACTTGCTTCCAATCAATCTCCAAAAGAACTTAAAGGTCAAAGAGAAACCAATTCTTTAAGACTTGCTTCCAATCGATGGCTAAAAGGACTTAAAGAATAAGGAGAAACCAATTCCTTAAGGATTAAGACTTGCTTCCAATCAATCTCCAAAAGAACTTAAAGGTCAAAGAGAAACCAATTCCTTAAGGAATAAGACTTGCTTTCAATCAATGCCTAAAAGAACTTAAAGAACAAAGAGAAACCAATTCCTTAAGGATTAAGACTTGCTTCCAATCAATCTCCAAAAGAACTTAAAGGTCAAAGAGAAACCAATTCCTTAAGGAATAAGACTTGCATTCAATCAATGGCCAAAAGAAGTTAAAGAACAAAGAGAAACCAATTTCTTATGGATTAAGACTTGCTTCCAACCAATGGCTAAAAGGACTTAAAGAATAAAGAGAATCCAATTTCTTAAAGGTTAAGACTTGCTTCAATCAATCTCCAAAAAGAACTTAAAGGTCAAAGAGAAACCAATTCCTTAAGTATCAAGACTTCCTTCCAATGAATGGCTAAAAGAACTTAAACAATAAAGAGAAACCAATCCCTTAAGGATGAAGACTTGCTTCCATTCAATCCCCAAAAGAACTTAAAGAAGAAAGAGAAACCAATTCCTGATGGATCAAGACTCGCTTCCAATCAATGTCCAAAAGAACTTAAACTCAAAGAGAAACCAATTCCTTAAGGAATAACACTTGCTTTCAATCAATGGCTAAAAGAACTTAAAGAATAAAGAGAAACCAATTCCTTAAGGGTTAAGACTTGCTTCCAATCAATCTCCAAAAGAACTTGAAGGTCAAAGAGAAACCAATTCCTTAAGGAATAAGACTTGCATTCAATCAATCGCTAAAAGAACTTATAGAACAAAGAGAAACCAATTCCTTATGGATTAAGAATTGCTTTCAATCAATGGCCAAAAGAACAAAGAGAAACCAATTCCTTATGGACTAAGCTTCCAATCAATCTCCAAAAGAACTTAAAGGTCAAAGAGAAACCAATTCCTTAAGGAATAAGACTTGCTTTCAATCAATGGCTAAAAGAACTTAAAGAACAAAGCGAGACCAATTCCTTATGGATTAAGACTTGCTTCCAATCAATCTCCAAAAGAACTTAAAGGTCAAAGAGAAACCAATTCCTTAAGGAATAAGACTTGCTTTCAATGAATGGCTAAAAGAACTTAAAGAATAAAGAGAAACCAATTCCTTAAGGATCAAGACTCGCTTCCAATCAATCTCCAAAAGAACTTAAAGGTCAAAGAGAAACCAATTCCTTAAGGAATAAGACTTGCATTCAATCAATGGCTAAATGGACTTAAAGAACAAAGAGAAACCAATTCCTTGTGGATTAAGACTTGCTTCCAATCAATCTCCAAAAGAACTTAAAGGTCAAAGAGAAACCAATTCCTTAAGGAATAAGACTTGCTTTCAATCAATGGCTAAAAGAACTTGGAGAATAAAGAGAAACCAATTCCTTAAGGATCATGACTTGCCTCCAATCTATCTCCAAAAGAACTTAAAGGTCAAAGAGACCAATTCCTTAAGGAATAAGACTTGCTTCCAATCAGTGGCTAAAAGGACTTAAAGAATAAGGGGAAACCAATTCCTTAAGGGTTTAAGACTTGCTTCCAATCAATCTCCAAAAGAACTTGAAGGTCAAAGAGAAACCAATTCTTTAAGGAATAAGACTTGCTTTCAATCAATGCCTAAAAGAACTTAAAGAATAAAGAGAAACCAATTCCTTAAGGATTAAGACTCGCTTCCAATCAATCTCCAAAAGAACTTAAAGGTCAAAGAGAAACCAATTCCTTAAGGAATAAGACTTGCTTCCAATCAATGGCTAAAAGGACTTAAAGAATAAAGAGAACCCAATTCCTTAAGGGTTAAGACTTGCTTCCAATCAATCTCCAAATGAACTTGAAGGTCAAAGAGAAACCAATTCCTTTAGGAGTAAGACTTGCTTTCAATCAATGGCTAGAAGAACGTAAAGAATAAAGAGAAACCAATTCCTTAAAGATTAAGACTTGCTTCCAATCAATCTCCAAAAGAACTTAAAGGTCAAAGAGAAACCAATTCCTTAAGGAATAAGACTTGCTTTCAATCAATGGCTAAAATAACTTAAAGAACAAAGAGAAACCAATTCCTTAAGGGTTAAGGCTTGCTTCCAATCAATCTCCAAAAGAACTTGACGGTCAAAGAGAAACCAATTCCTTAAGGAATAAGACTTGCATTCAATCAATGGCTAAAAGCACTTAAAGAACAAAGAGAAACCAATTCCTTATGGATTAAGACTTGCTTCCAATCAATGGCTAAAAGGACTTAAAGAATAAAGAGAAACCAATTCCTTAAGGGTTAAGACTTGCTTCCAATCAATCTCCAAAAGAACATAAAGGTCAAAGAGAAACCAATTCCATAATGAATAAGACTTGCTTTCAATCAATGGCCAAAAGAACTTGAAAAACGAAGAGAAACCAATTCCTTATGGATTAAGACTTGCTTCCAATCAATCTCCAAAAGAACTTAAAGGTCAAAGAGAAACCAATTCCTTAAGGAATAAGACTTGCTTCCAATCAATGTCTAAAAATGAACTCGCTAAGAATAAAGAGAAACCAATTCCTTTAAGGATTAAGACTTGCTTTCAATCAATGGCTAAAAGAACTTAAAGAACAAAGCGAGACCAATTCCTTATGGATTAAGACTTGCTTCCAATCAATCTCCAAAAGAACTTAAAGTCAAAGAGAAACCAATTCCTTAAGGAATAAGACTTGCTTTCAATGAATGGCTAAAAGAACTTAAAGAATAAAGAGAAACGAATTCCTTAAGGATCAAGACTCGCTTCCAATCAATCTCCAAAAGAACTTAAAGGTCAAAGAGAAACCAATTCCTTAAGGAATAAGACTTGCATTCAATCAATGGCTAAAAGTACTTGAAGAACAAAGAGAAACCAATTCCTTATGGATTAAGACTTGCTTCCAATCAATGGCTAAATGGACTTAAAGAACAAAGAGAAACCAATTCCTTGTGGATTAAGACTTGCTTCCAATCAATCTCCAAAAGAACTTAAAGGTCAAAGTGATACGTAAACACTTAAACGGATCGCCTTGAAATTCAGTTTAATGAAGGATATTCACGCCACACTCAAGAAAGATAAGAAGGTGAGTGATAAGTCATGGAGGTTTTTTTTTTATCGCCACAAGTTGCCTTGATAAGATCAGATTTAGTTCTTTGCCCAAGAACTCAAGGAAGCTCTCACAATAAAGAGAAACCGATTTCATTCAAATTCAAGATGTCTTTGGCATTACAAGAGTTCTCTATTTATGGGCTTAGTGGATAGACCAAGCATTGACTTCTATCAATTTCTACTAAGCTTTAATATCCACTAAGACCCGACTTTATACTCTACTAATTCACTGACTATCATTGATGATGGAACCCCGTGGATATAACGATCCAGAAACCCCAGGCACACACTTTGATAGAAGATAAGATGTAGAATAAAGACCCTCCCTACTAAACCCCCAAGAAACCTGTCCTTGGAAACGTAGATAACAGGGAAAAGATAGAACATTCTGCATCACACAGAACAACATGAGGAAAAACCTCACAACTATCTCGGTAGTCAAACCATGATAAAAAAATATGATCAAAATTCTCTATTGTCTATAGGCCAAGTTGCCTATTTATACATAAATCCTAAAACTAGAAATTATCTAATCCTATCTAAAAGATTTGATTTGAAACTAAAATTTAAAAATTAAAGATACGATTCTATCCTTAAAGATTTATCCCTAACAAAATTAAATCAGATTTGATCTTTATAGATTAGATCAGATTTGATTTAAGTCTTAAAAGATAAACTAATTCAATTTAAATCAAAATGCCAAAACAAATCAAAAAAGAATCTAACATAATCCAAATATATCTCCAACATGATTAGATTGCTTGCTCTCCAAGTTACTGTAATTAAGCTTGATTCCTTGATCTCCAAGTAACTTGAAATGAGCTCTTGGATTGCTTGATCTCCAAGGCAGAACCATCTTCTAGAAACAAGCTCTTTTCCACTATTGAAATGACCAAATTACCCTTCTGAGCATGTATCATTCTCCCCCTCTTCAAAAAGATTCGTCCTCGAATCTTGCCTTTGTAATCTTCAAAGTCATCTCCACCATTGCCTTTCCTCCATGAAGTCATCTAAGAACCTACAATTGAAGAATGTCACTAACACTCTTTCCTCTCTTTTTTTTTTCTTTTTTTTTCTTCTCTTTTTTTTTTGCTTTTTTTTCTTTTTTTTTTTTGGAACTGAATATACCTCAAATACAAAAAAAAAAATGTGGACAAAATAGACACAACGATTAAGGAAACAAGACTCAAACACAAAGAAAGAAAACTAGGGAAAACACAAAGAAAGAAAAAACTAGAAATAAAATTAACAAAGCTGAAACGAAATAGAACAAGGATAGTAAACATAGGGTTTTCCTACTAGACCTCTAAGAAACCTGCTCTAGCAACCTAGGTCACCAGGAAATGGATTTTCCTACTAGACCTCTATGAAACCTGTCCATAGCAACCTAGATCAAAGGAAAGAATTTCCCTACTAAACCCCCAAGAAACCTGTCCTTGGAAACGTAGATAACAGGGAAAAAAATTATGCTTATAATCCTCACCTTTTCTAATTTCTTCTCCTTTTCTTTCTTTTTTTTTTTAACTGAACTAGCAACAAAGATTGAACGCAAAGCAAGAGAAACACAAAGATAGAACAAAGATATGACCACAACACAAAAGGATAGACACAAAAACAAGAATGCAAACGAACAAGGAAAGAAGACAAAAGATAAACGTAAAAGACAGATAGATAAATAGGAATTTATCTAGACCTTGCTCTGATACCAAATGATGCGGAACCCCGTGGATATAACGATCCAGAAACCCCAGGCACATACTTTGATAGAAGACAAGACATAGAATAAAGACCCTCCCTACTAAACCCCCAAGAAACCTGTCCTTGGAAACGTAGATAACAGGGAAAAGATAGAACATTCTGCATCACACAGAACAGCATGAGGAAAAACCTCACAACTATCTCGGTAGTCAAACCATGATAAAAAAATATGATCAAAATTCTCTATTGTCTATAGGCCAAGTTGCCTATTTATACATAAATCCTAAAACTAGAAATTATCTAATCCTATCTAAAAGATTTGATTTGAAACTAAAATTTAAAAATTAAAGATACGATTCTATCCTTAAAGATTTATCCCTAACAAAATTAAATCAGATTTGATCGATTAGATCAGATTTGATTTAAGTCTTAAAAGATAAACTAATTCAATTTAAATCTGAAAATGCCAAAACAAATCAAAAAAGAATCTAACATAATCCAAATATATCTCCAACATGATTAGATTGCTTGCTCTCCAAGTTACTGTAATTAAGCTTGATTCCTTGATCTCCAAGTAACTTGAAATGAGCTCTTGGATTGCTTGATCTCCAAGGCAGAACCAACTTCTAGAAACAAGCTCTTTTCCACTATTGAAATGACCAAAATATAAAGATCCAGAAACCCCAGGCACACACTTTGATAGAAGATAAGATGTAGAATAAAGACCCTCCCTACTAAACCCCCAAGAAACCTGTCCTTGGAAACGTAGATAACAGGGAAAAGATAGAACATTCTGCATCACACAGAACAACATGAGGAAAACCTCACAATTATCTCGGTAGTTAAACCATGATAAAAAATATGATCAAAATTTTCTATTGTCTATAGGCCAAGTTGCCTATTTATACATAAATCCTAAAACTAGAAATTATCTAATCCTATCTAAAAGATTTGATTTGAAACTAAAATTTAAAAATTAAAGATACGATTCTATCCTTAAAGATTTATCCCTAACAAAATTAAATCAGATTTGATCTTTATAGATTAGATCAGATTTGATTTAAGTCTTAAAAGATAAACTAATTCAATTTAAATCTGAAAATGCCAAAACAAATCAAAAAAGAATCTAACATAATCCAAATATATCTCCAACATGATTAGATTGCTTGCTCTCCAAGTTACTGTAATTAAGCTTGATTCCTTGATCTCCAAGTAACTTGAAATGAGCTCTTGGATTGCTTGATCTCCAAGGCAGAACCAACTTCTAGAAACAAGCTCTTTTCCACTATTGAAATGACCAAATTACCCTTCTGAGCATGTATCATTCTCCCCCTCTTCAAAAAGATTCGTCCTCGAATCTTGCCTTTGTAATCTTCAAAGTCATCTCCACCATTGCCTTTCCTCCATGAAGTCATCTAAGAACCTACAATTGAAGAATGTCACTAACACTCTTTCCTCTCTTTTTTTTTTCTTTTTTTTTCTTCTCTTTTTTTTTTTTTTGCTTTTTTTTCTTTTTTTTTTTTGGAACTGAATATACCTCAAATACAAAAAAAAAAATGTGGACAAAATAGACACAACGATTAAGGAAACAAGACTCAAACACAAAGAAAGAAAACTAGGGAAAACACAAAGAAAGAAAAAAAAACTAGGGAAATAAAATTAACAAAGCGGAAACGAAATAGAACAAAGGATAGTAAACATAGGGTTTTCCTACTAGACCTCTAAGAAACCTGTTCTTAGCAACCTAGGTCACCGGAAATGGATTTTCCTACTAGACCTCTATGAAACCTGTCCATAGCAACCTAGATCAAAGGAAAGAATTTCCCTACTAAACCCCCAAGAAACCTGTCCTTGGAAACGTAGATAACAGGGAAAAAAATTATGCTTATAATCCTCACCTTTCTAATTTCTTCTCCTTTTCTTTCTTTTTTTTTTAACTGAACTAGCAACAAAGATTGAACGCAAAGCAAGAGAAACACAAAGATAGAACAAAGATATGACCACAACACAAAAGGATAGACACAAAAACAAGAATGCAAACGAACAAGGAAAGAAGACAAAAGATAAACGTAAAAGACAGATAGATAAATAGGAATTTATCTAGACCTTGCTCTGATACCAAATGATGCGGAACCCCGTGGATATAATCTTGATCCGTAAAACCCTGCACACATACTTTGATAGAAGACAAGACATAGAATAAAGACCTCCCTACTAAACCCCCAAGAAACCTCGCCCTTGGAAAGCGTGAATAACAGGGAAAGATAGAACATTCTCGCATCACACGTAACAAGATGAGGAAAAACCTCACAACTATCTCTCGGTAGTTAAACCATGATAAAAAATATGATCAAAATTCTCTATTGTCTATAGGCCAAGTTGCCTATTTATACATAAATCCTAAAACTAGAAATTATCTAATCCTATCTAAAAGATTTGATTTGAAACTAAAATTTAAAAATTAAAGATACGATTCTATCCTTAAAGATTTATCCCTAGCAAAATTAAATCAGATTTGATCGATTAGATCAGATTTGATTTAAGTCTTAAAAGATAAACTAATTCAATTTAAATCAAAATGCCAAAACAAATCAAAAGAATCTAACATAATCCAAATATATCTCCAACATGATTAGATTGCTTGCTCTCCAAGTTACTGTAATTAAGCTTGATTCCTTGATCTCCAAGTAACTTGAAATGAGCTCTTGGATTGCTTGATCTCCAAGGCAGAACCAACTTCTAGAAACAAGCTCTTTTCCACTATTGAAATGACCAAAATATAAAGATCCGTAAACCCTGTGCACACACTTTGATAGAAGATAAGATGTAGAATAAAGACCCTCCCTACTAAACCCCCCAGTAAGAAACCTGTCCCTGGAAACGTAGATATGAGGGAAAAGATAGAACATTCTGCATCACACGTAACAACATGAGGAAAAACCTCACAACTATCTCTTGGTATTCAAACCATGATAAAAATATGATCAAAATTCTCTATTGTCTATAGGCCAAGTTGCCTATTTATACATAAATCCTAAAACTAGAAATTATCTAATCCTATCTAAAAGATTTGATTTGAAACTAAAATTTAAAAATTAAAGATCACGATTCTATCCTTAAAGATTTATCCCTAACAAAATTAAATCAGATTTGATCTTTATAGATTAGATCAGATTTGATTTAAGTCTTAAAAGATAAACTAATTCAATTTAAATCTGAAAATGCCAAAACAAATCAAAAAAGAATCTAACATAATCCAAATATATCTCCAACATGATTAGATTGCTTGCTCTCCAAGTTCTGTGTAATTAAGCTTGATTCCTTGATCTCCAAGTAACTTGAAATGAGCTCTTGGATTGCTTGATCTCCAAGGCGTAACCAACTTCTAGAAACAAGCTCTTTTCCACTATTGAAATGACCAAATTACCCTTCTGAGCATGTATCATTCTCCCCCTCTTCAAAAAGATTCGTCCTCGAATCTTGCCTTTGTAATCTTCAAAGTCATCTCCACCATTGCCTTCCTCCATGAAGTCATCTAAGAACCTACAATTGAAGAATGTCACTAACACTCTTTCCTTCTTTTTTTTTCTTTTTTTCTTTTTTTTCTCTTTTCTTTTTTTTCTTTTTTTTCTTTTTGAACTGAATATACCTCAAATACAAAAAAAAATGTGGACAAAAATAGACCCAACGAATAAGGAACCAAGACTCAAACACAAAGAAAGAAAACTAGGGAAAACCCAAAGAAAGAAAAGAAAACTAGGGAAATAAAATTAACAAAGCGGAAACGAAATAGAACAAAGGATAGTAAACATAGGGTTTTCCTACTAGACCTCTAAGAAACCTGTTCTTAGCAACCTAGGTCACCGGAAATGGATTTTCCTACTAGACCTCTATGAAACCTGTCCATAGCAACCTAGATCAAAGGAAAGAATTTCCCTACTAAACCCCCAAGAAACCTGTCCTTGGAAACGTAGATAACAGGGAAAAAAATTATGCTTATAATCCTCACCTTTTCTAATTTCTTCTCCTTTTTTTTTTTTTTTTTTAACTGAACTAGCAACAAAGATTGAATGCAAAGCAAGAGAAACACAAAGATAGAACAAAGATATGACCACAACACAAAAGGATAGACACAAAAACAAGAATGCAAACGAACAAGGAAAGAAGACAAAAGATAAACGTAAAAGACAGATAGATAAATAGGAATTTATCTAGACCTTGCTCTGATACCAAATGATGCTGAACCCAGTGGATATAACGATCCGAAACCCTGCATACATACTTTGATAGAAGACAAGACATAGAATAAAGACCCTCCTACTAAACCCCAAGAAACCTCGCCCTGGAAACGAGATAACAGTGAGGAAAAGATAGAACATCTCGCATCACACGTAACACATGAGGAAAAACCTCACAACTATCTTGGTAGTCAAACCATGATAAAAAAATATGATCAAAATTCTCTATTGTCTATAGGCCAAGTTGCCTATTTATACATAAATCCTAAAACTAGAAATTATCTAATCCTATCTAAAAGATTTGATTTGAAACTAAAATTTAAAAATTAAAGATAGGATTCTATCCTTAAAGATTTATCCCTAGCAAAATTAAATCAGATTTGATCGATTAGATCAGATTTGATTTAAGTCTTAAAAGATAAACTAATTCAATTTAAATCAAAATGCCAAAACAAATCAAAAAAGAATCTAACATAATCCAAATATATCTCCAACATGATTAGATTGCTTGCTCTCTCAAGTTATGTAATTAAGCTTGATTCCTTGATCTCCAAGTAACTTCAAATGAGCTCTTGAATTGCTTGATCTCCAAGGCGAAACCAACTTCTAGAAACAAGCTCTTTTCCACTATTGAAGTGGCCAAAATATAAAGATCCGTAAACCCAGTGCACACACTTTGATAGAAGATAAGATGTAGAATAAAGACCCTCCTACTAAACCCCAAGAAACTGTCTCCTTGGAAACGTAGATAACAGGGATAATCCCTACTAAACCCCCAAGAAACCTGGTCTCCTAAACGTGAATAACAGTGGAAAGATAGAACATTCTCGCATCACACGCACAAAGATGAGGAAAAACCTCACAACTATCTCATTATCAAACCATGATAAAAAATATGATCAAAATTCTTCATTGTCTATAGGCCAAGTTGCCTATTTATACATAAATCCTAAAACTAGAAATTATCTAATCCTATCTAAAAGATTTGATTTGAAACTAAAATTTAAAAATTAAAGATACGATTCTATCCTTAAAGATTTATCCCTAACAAAATTAAATCAGATTTGATCGATTAGATCAGATTTGATTTAAGTCTTAAAAGATAAACTAATTCAATTTAAATCTGAAAATGCCAAAACAAATCAAAAAAGAATCTAACATAATCCAAATATATCTCCAACATGATTAGATTGCTTGCTCTCCAAGTTACTGTAATTAAGCTTGATTCCTTGATCTCCAAGTAACTTGAAATGAGCTCTTGGATTGCTTGATCTCCAAGGCAGAACCAACTTCTAGAAACAAGCTCTTTTCCACTATTGAAATGACCAAAATATAAAGATCCAGAAACCCCAGGCACACACTTTGATAGAAGATAAGATGTAGAATAAAGACCCTCCCTACTAAACCCCCAAGAAACTCGCCCTTAAACGTAGATAACAGTGCGGAAAAGATAGAACATTCTCAGATCACACGTAATACATGAGGAAAAACCTCACAACTATCTCGGTAGTCAAACCATGATAAAAAAATATGATCAAAATTCTCTATTGTCTATAGGCCAAGTTGCCTATTTATACATAAATCCTAAAACTAGAAATTATCTAATCCTATCTAAAAGATTTGATTTGAAACTAAAATTTAAAAATTAAAGATCACGATTCTATCCTTAAAGATTTATCCCTAACAAAATTAAATCAGATTTGATCTTTATAGATTAGATCAGATTTGATTTAAGTCTTAAAAGATAAACTAATTCAATTTAAATCTGAAAATGCCAAAACAAATCAAAAAAGAATCTAACATAATCCAAATATATCTCCAACATGATTAGATTGCTTGCTCTCCAAGTTACTGTAATTAAGCTTGATTCCTTGATCTCCAAGTAACTTGAAATGAGCTCTTGGATTGCTTGGTCTCCAAGGCAGAACCAACTTCTAGAAACAAGCTCTTTTCCACTATTGAAATGACCAAATTACCCTTCTGAGCATATATCATTCTCCCGCTCTTCAAAAACATTCGCCCTGAACCTTGCCTTTGTAATCTTCAAAGTCATCTCCACCATTGCCTTTCCTCCATGAAGTCATCTAAGAACCTACAATTGAAGAATGTCACTAACACTCTTTCCTCTCTTTTTTTTTTTTTTCTTCTCTTTTTTTTTTTTTTTGCTTTTTTTTCTTTTTTTTTTTGGAACCAATATACCTCAAATACAAAAAAAAATGTGGACAAAATAGACACAACGATTAAGGAAACAAGACTCAAACACAAAGAAAGAAAACTAGGAAAACACAAAGAAAGAAAAAAAACTAGGAAATAAAATTAACAAAGCGAAACTAAATAGAACAAAGGATAGTAAACATAGGGTTTTCCTACTAGACCTCTAAGAAACCTGTTCTTAGCAACCTAGGTCACCGGAAATGGATTTTCCTACTAGACCTCTATGAAACCCGGCTCCATAGCAACCTAGATCAAAGGAAAGAATTTCCTACTAAACCCCTGAAACCTTGTCCTTGGAAACGTAGATAATGAGGAAAAAATTATGCTTATAATCCTCACCTTTTCTAATTTCTTCTCCTTTTCTTTCTTTTTTTTAACTGAACTAGCAACAAGATTGAACGCATAAAGCAAGAGAAACACAAAGATAGAACAAAGATATGACCACAACACAAAAGGATAGACACAAAAACAAGAATGCAAACGAACAAGGAAAGAAGACAAAAGATAAACGTAAAAGACAGATAGATAAATAGGAATTTATCTAGACCTTGCTCTGATACCAAATGATGCCGAACCCCGTGTATATAACGATCCAGAAACCCCGCGCACACACTTTGATAGAAGACAAGACATAGAATAAAGACCACTCCTACTAAACCCCCAAGAAACCTTGTCCTTGGAAACGTGAAGATAATGGAAAAGATAGAAACATTCTCGCATCACACGTAATGCATGAGGAAAACCTCACAATTATCTCGGTAGTTAAACCATGATAAAAAATATGATCAAAATTCTCTATTGTCTATAGGCCAAGTTGCCTATTTATACATAAATCCTAAAACTAGAAATTATCTAATCCTATCTAAAAGATTTGATTTGAAACTAAAATTTAAAAATTAAAGATACGATTCTATCCTTAAAGATTTATCCCTAACAAAATTAAATCAGATTTGATCGATTAGATCAGATTTGATTTAAGTCTTAAAAGATAAACTAATTCAATTTAAATCTGAAAATGCCAAAACAAATCAAAAAAGAATCTAACATAATCCAAATATATCTCCAACATGATTAGATTGCTTGCTCTCCAAGTTCTTGTAATTAAGCTTGATTCCTTGATCTCCAAGTAACTTGAAATGAGCTCTTGGATTGCTTGATCTCCAAGGCAGAACCAACTTCTAGAAACAAGCTCTTTTCCACTATTGAAATGACCAAAATATAAAGATCCAGAAACCCCAGGCACACACTTTGATAGAAGATAAGATGTAGAATAAAGACCCTCCCTACTAAACCCCCAAGAAACCTGTCCTTGGAAACGTAGATAACAAGTGGAAAGATAGAACATTCTCGCATCACACAGAACAACATGAGGAAAAACCTCACAACTATCTCGGTAGTCAAACCATGATAAAAAATATGATCAAAATTCTCTATTGTCTATAGGCCAAGTTGCCTATTTATACATAAATCCTAAAACTAGAAATTATCTAATCCTATCTAAAAGATTTGATTTGAAACTAAAATTTAAAAATTAAAGATACGATTCTATCCTTAAAGATTTATCCCTAACAAAATTAAATCAGATTTGATCTTTATAGATTAGATCAGATTTGATTTAAGTCTTAAAAGATAAACTAATTCAATTTAAATCTGAAAATGCCAAAACAAATCAAAAAAGAATCTAACATAATCCAAATATATCTCCAACATGATTAGATTGCTTGCTCTCCAAGCCATCATAATTAAGCTTGATTCCTTGATCTCCAAGTAACTTGAAATGAGCTCTTGGATTGCTTGATCTCCAAGGCAGAACCAACTTCTAGAAACAAGCTCTTTTCCACTATTGAAATGACCAAATTACCCTTCTGAGCATGTATCATTCTCCCCCTCTTCAAAAAGATTCGTCCTCGAATCTTGCCTTTGTAATCTTCAAAGTCATCTCCACCATTGCCTTTCCTCCATGAAGTCATCTAAGAACCTACAATTGAAGAATGTCACTAACACTCTTTCCTCTCTTTTTTTTTTCTTTTTTTTTCTTCTCTTTTTTTTTTTGCTTTTTTTTTCTTTTTTTTTTTTGGAACTGAATATACCTCAAATACAAAAAAAAATGTGGACAAAATAGACACAACGATTAAGGAAACAAGACTCAAACACAAAGAAAAAAAACTAGGGAAAACACAAAGAAAGAAAAAAAAAACTATGGAAATAAAATTAACAAAGCGGAAACGAAATAGAACAAAGGATAGTAAACATAGGGTTTTCCTACTAGAGCTCTAAGAAACGTGTTCTTAGCAACGTAGGCCACCAAAATGGATTTTCCTACTAGACCTCTATGAAACCTGTCCATAGCAACCTAGATCAAAGGAAAGAATTTCCTACTAAACCCCAAGAAACCCGTCTTGGAAACGTAGATAACAGGGAAAAAATTATGCTTTATAATCCTCACCTTTTCTAATTTCTTCTCCTTTTCTTTCTTTTTTTTTTAACCTAACTAGCAACAAAAGATTGAGCATAAAGCAAGAGAAACACAAAGATAGAACAAAGATATGACCACAACACAAAAGGATAGACACAAAAACAAGAATGCAAACGAACAAGGAAAGAAGACAAAAGATAAACGTAAAAGACAGATAGATAAATAGGAATTTATCTAGACCTTGCTCTGATACCAAATGATGCGGAACCCCGTCGATATAACGATCCGTAAACCCTGCACACATACTTTGATAGAAGACAAGACATAGAATAAAGACCTCCCCTACTAAACCCCCAAGAAACCTCGTCCTTGGAAACGTAGATAACAGTGGAAAAGATAGAACATACTGCATCACACAGAACAGCATGAGGAACAACCTCACAACTATCTCGGTAGTCAAACCATGATAAAAAAATATGATCAAAATTCTCTATTGTCTATAGGCCAAGTTGCCTATTTATACATAAATCCTAAAACTAGAAATTATCTAATCCTATCTAAAAGATTTGATTTGAAACTAAAATTTAAAAATTAAAGATACGATTCTATCCTTAAAGATTTATCCCTAACAAAATTAAATCAGATTTGATCGATTAGATCAGATTTGATTTAAGTCTTAAAAGATAAACTAATTCAATTTAAATCTGAAAATGCCAAAACAAATCAAAAAAGAATCTAACATAATCCAAATATATCTCCAACATGATTAGATTGCTTGCTCTCCAAGTTACTGTAATTAAGCTTGATTCCTTGATCTCCAAGTAACTTGAAATGAGCTCTTGGATTGCTTGATCTCCAAGGCAGAACCAACTTCTAGAAACAAGCTCTTTTCCACTATTGAAATGACCAAAATATAAAGATCCAGAAACCCCAGGCACACACTTTGATAGAAGATAAGATGTAGAATAAAGACCCTCCCTACTAAACCCCCAAGAAACCTGTCCTTGGAAACGTAGATAACAGGGATAATCCCTACTAAACCCCCAAGAAACCTGTCCTTGGAAACGTAGATAACAGGGAAAAGATAGAACATTCTGCATCACACGTAAAGATGAGGAAAAACCTCACAACTATCTCGGTAGTCAAACCATGATAAAAAAATATGATCAAAATTCTCTATTGTCTATAGGCCAAGTTGCCTATTTATACATAAATCCTAAAACTAGAAATTATCTAATCCTATCTAAAAGATTTGATTTGAAACTAAAATTTAAAAATTAAAGATACGATTCTATCCTTAAAGATTTATCCCTAACAAAATTAAATCAGATTTGATCGATTAGATCAGATTTGATTTAAGTCTTAAAAGATAAACTAATTCAATTTAAATCTAAAAATGCCAAAACAAATCAAAAAAGAATCTAACATAATCCAAATATATCTCCAACATGATTAGATTGCTTGCTCTCCAAGTTACTGTAATTAAGCTTGATTCCTTGATCTCCAAGTAACTTGAAATGAGCTCTTGGATTGCTTGATCTCCAAGGCAGAACCAACTTCTAGAAACAAGCTCTTTTCCACTATTGAAATGACCAAAATATAAAGATCCGTAAACCCTGCGCACACTTTTGATAGAAGATAAGATGTAGAATAAAGACCTCCCTACTAAACCCCCAAGAAACCTGTCCCTGGAAACGTAGATAACAGGGAAAGATAGAACATTCTCGCATCACACGTAACAAAGATGAGGAAAAACCTCACAACTATCTCGGTAGTCAAACCATGATAAAAAAATATGATCAAAATTCTCTATTGTCTATAGGCTGTTGCCTATTTATACATAAATCCTAAAACTAGAAATTATCTAATCCTATCTAAAAGATTTGATTTGAAACTAAAATTTAAAAATTAAAGATACGATTCTATCCTTAAAGATTTATCCCTAACAAAATTAAATCAGATTTGATCTTTATAGATTAGATCAGATTTGATTTAAGTCTTAAAAGATAAACTAATTCAATTTAAATCTGAAAATGCCAAAACAAATCAAAAAAGAATCTAACATAATCCAAATATATCTCCAACATGATTAGATTGCTTGCTCTCCAAGTTACTGTAATTAAGCTTGATTCCTTGATCTCCAAGTAACTTGAAATGAGTTTTGGATTGCTTGGTCTCCAAGGCAGAACCAACTTCTAGAAACAAGCTCTTTTCCACTATTGAAATGACCAAATTACCCTTCTGAGCATGTATCATTCTCCCCCTCTTCAAAAAGATTCGTCCTCGAATCTTGCCTTTGTAATCTTCAAAGTCATCTCCACCATTGCCTTTCCTCCATGAAGTCATCTAAGAACCTACAATTGAAGAATGTCACTAACACTCTTTCCTCTCTTCTTTTTTTTTTCCTTCTTTCTTTTTTTTTTCCTTTTTTTTTGAACTGAATATACCTCAAATACAAAAAAAAAAAAAAATGTGGACAAAGTAGACACAACGATTAAGGAAACGAGACTCAAACACAAAGAAAGAAAACTAGGGAAAACACAAAGAAAAAAAATTAGGGAAATAAAATTAACAAAGCGGAAACGAAATAGAACAAAGGATAGTAAACATAGGGTTTTCCTACTAGACCTCTAAGAAACCTGTTCTTAGCAACCTAGGTCACCGGAAATGGATTTTCCTACTAGACCTCTATGAAACCTGTCCATAGCAACCTAGATCAAAGGAAAGAATTTCCCTACTAAACCCCCAAGAAACTCGCCCTTGGAAAACGTAGATAACAGGGAAAAAAATTATGCTTATAATCCTCACCTTTTCTAATTTCTTCTCCTTTTCTTTCTTTTTTTTTTTAACTGAACTAGCAACAAAGATTGAACGCAAAGCAAGAGAAACACAAAGATAGAACAAAGATATGACCACAACACAAAAGGATAGACACAAAAACAAGAATGCAAACGAACAAGGAAAGAAGACAAAAGATAAACGTAAAAGACAGATAGATAAATAGGAATTTATCTAGACCTTGCTCTGATACCAAATGATGCGGAACCCCGTGGATATAACGATCCAGAAACCCCAGACACATACTTTGATAGAAGACAAGACATAGAATAAAGACCCTCCCTACTAAACCCCCAAGAAACCTGTCTCTGGAAACGTGAATAACAGTGGGAAAAAGATAGAACATTCTGCATCACACAGAACAGCATGAGGAAAAACCTCACAACTATCTCGGTAGTCAAACCATGATAAAAAAATATGATCAAAATTCTCTATTGTCTATAGGCCAAGTTGCCTATTTATACATAAATCCTAAAACTAGAAATTATCTAATCCTATCTAAAAGATTTGATTTGAAACTAAAATTTAAAAATTAAAGATACGATTCTATCCTTAAAGATTTATCCCTAACAAAATTAAATCAGATTTGATCGATTAGATCAGATTTGATTTAAGTCTTAAAAGATAAACTAATTCAATTTAAATCTGAAAATGCCAAAACAAATCAAAAAAGAATCTAACATAATCCAAATATATCTCCAACATGATTAGATTGCTTGCTCTCCAAGTTCAGTAATTAAGCTTGATTCCTTGATCTCCAAGTAACTTGAAATGAGCTCTTGGATTGCTTGATCTCCAAGGCAGAACCAACTTCTAGAAACAAGCTCTTTTCCACTATTGAAATGACCAAAATATAAAGATCCAGAAACCCCAGGCACACACTTTGATAGAAGATAAGATGTAGAATAAAGACCCTCCCTACTAAACCCCCAAGAAACCTGTCCTGGAAACGTAGATAACAGTGGATAATCCCTACTAAACCCCAAGAAACCTCGTCCCTTTGGAAACGAGATAACAAGGAAAAGATAGAACATTCTCGCATCACACGTAATGCAAAGATGAGGAAAAACCTCACAACTATCTCGGTAGTCAAACCATGATAAAAAAATATGATCAAAATTCTCTATTGTCTATAGGCCAAGTTGCCTATTTATACATAAATCCTAAAACTAGAAATTATCTAATCCTATCTAAAAGATTTGATTTGAAACTAAAATTTAAAAATTAAAGATACGATTCTATCCTTAAAGATTTATCCCTAACAAAATTAAATCAGATTTGGTCGATTAGATCACATTTGTTTTAAGTCTTAAAAGATAAACTAATTCAATTTAAATCTAAAAATGCCAAAACAAATCAAAAAGAATCTAACATAATCCAAATATATCTCCAACATGATTAGATTGCTTGCTCTCCAAGTTACTGTAATTAAGCTTGATTCCTTGATCTCCAAGTAACTTGAAATGAGCTCTTGGATTGCTTGATCTCCAAGGCAGAACCAACTTCTAGAAACAAGCTCTTTCCACTATTGAAATGACCAAAATATAAAGATCCAGAAACCCCAGGCACACACTTTGATAGAAGATAAGATGTAGAATAAAGACCCTCCCTACTAAACCCCCAAGAAACCTGTCCCTGGAAACGTAGATAACAAGTGGAAAGATAGAACATTCTCGCATCACACGTAACATGAGGAAAAACCTCACAACTATCTCTAGTCAAACCATGATAAAAAATATGATCAAAATTCTCTATTGTCTATAGGCCAAGTTGCCTATTTATACATAAATCCTAAAACTAGAAATTATCTAATCCTATCTAAAAGATTTGATTTGAAACTAAAATTTAAAAATTAAAGATACGATTCTATCCTTAAAGATTTATCCCTAACAAAATTAAATCAGATTTGATCTTTATAGATTAGATCAGATTTGATTTAAGTCTTAAAAGATAAACTAATTCAATTTAAATCTGAAAATGCCAAAACAAATCAAAAAAGAATCTAACATAATCCAAATATATCTCCAACATGATTAGATTGCTTGCTCTCCAAGTTACTGTAATTAAGCTTGATTCCTTGATCTCCAAGTAACTTGAAATGAGCTCTTGGATTGCTTGGTCTCCAAGGCAGAACCAACTTCTAGAAACAAGCTCTTTTCCACTATTGAAATGACCAAATTACCCTTCTGAGCATGTATCATTCTCCCCCTCTTCAAAAAGATTCGTCCTCGAATCTTGCCTTTGTAATCTTCAAAGTCATCTCCACCATTGCCTTTCCTCCATGAAGTCATCTAAGAACCTACAATTGAAGAATGTCACTAACACTCTTTCCTCTCTTTTTTTTTTCTTTTTTTTTCTTCTCTTTTTTTTTTTTTTGCTTTTTTTTCTTTTTTTTTTTTGGAACTGAATATACCTCAAATACAAAAAAAAATGTGGACAAAATAGACACAACGATTAAGGAAACAAGACTCAAACACAAAGAAAGAAAACTAGGGAAAACACAAAGAAAGAAAAAAAAACTAGGGAAATAAAATTAACAAAGCGGAAACGAAATAGAACAAAGGATAGTAAACATAGGGTTTTCCTACTAGACCTCTAAGAAACACATTCTTAGCAACCTAGGTCACCTGAAATGGATTTTCCTACTAGACCTCTATGAAACCTCGGCTCCGCATAGCAACCTAGATCAAAGGAAAGAATTTCCTACTAAACCCCCAAGAAACCTGTCCTTGGAAACGTAGAATGTGAGGAAAAAATTATGCTTATAATCCTCACCTTTTCTAATTTCTTCTCCTTTTTTTTCTTTTTTTTTTTTAACTGAACTAGCAACAAAGATTGAACGCAAAGCAAGAGAAACACAAAGATAGAACAAAGATATGACCACAACACAAAAGGATAGACACAAAAACAAGAATGCAAACGAACAAGGAAAGAAGACAAAGATAAACGTAAAGACAGATAGATAAATAGGAATTTATCTAGACCTTGCTCGATACCAAATGATGCGAACCCCGTGGATATAACGATCCGTAAACCCTGCACACATACTTTGATAGAAGACAAGACATAGAATAAAGACCCTCCCACTAAACCCCCAAGAAACCTCGCCCTGGAAAACGTAGATAACAGGGAAAAGATAGAACATTCTGCATCACACGAGCGACATGAGGAAAAACCTCACAACTATCTCATTAGTCAAACCATGATAAAAAAATATGATCAAAATTCTCTATTGTCTATAGGCCAAGTTGCCTATTTATACATAAATCCTAAAACTAGAAATTATCTAATCCTATCTAAAAGATTTGATTTGAAACTAAAATTTAAAAATTAAAGATCACGATTCTATCCTTAAAGTTTTATCCCTAACAAAATTAAATCGATTTGATCGATTAGATCGATTTGATTTAAGTCTTAAAAGATAAACTAATTCAATTTAAATCTGAAAATGCCAAAACAAATCAAAAAAGAATCTAACATAATCCAAATATATCTCCAACATGATTAGATTGCTTGCTCTCCAAGTTACTGTAATTAAGCTTGATTCCTTGATCTCCAAGTAACTTGAAATGAGCTCTTGGATTGCTTGATCTCCAAGGCAGAACCAACTTCTAGAAACAAGCTCTTTTCCACTATTGAAATGACCAAAATATAAAGATCCAGAAACCCCAGGCACACACTTTGATAGAAGATAAGATGTAGAATAAAGACCCTCCCTACTAAACCCCCAAGAAACCTGTCCTTGGAAACGTAGATAACAGAGGAAAGATAGAACATTCTGCATCACACAGAACAACATGAGGAAAAACCTCACAACTATCTCGGTAGTCAAACCATGATAAAAAAATATGATCAAAATTCTCTATTGTCTATAGGCCAAGTTGCCTATTTATACATAAATCCTAAAACTAGAAATTATCTAATCCTATCTAAAAGATTTGATTTGAAACTAAAATTTAAAAATTAAAGATACGATTCTATCCTTAAAGATTTATCCCTAACAAAATTAAATCAGATTTGATCTTTATAGATTAGATCAGATTTGATTTAAGTCTTAAAAGATAAACTAATTCAATTTAAATCTGAAAATGCCAAAACAAATCAAAAAAGAATCTAACATAATCCAAATATATCTCCAACATGATTAGATTGCTTGCTCTCCAAGTTCTTGTAATTAAGCTTGATTCCTTGATCTCCAAGTAACTTGAAATGAGCTCTTGGATTGCTTTGATCTCCAAGGCGTAACCAACTTCTAGAAACAAGCTCTTTTCCACTATTGAAATGACCAAATTACCCTTCTGAGCATGTATCAATCATGCATTCATGCATGTGACATTTATTTCCCATTAGTGCAGCCATAAGAGTCCACTAATCCTAATAATAACCTAGTAACTCTCAAAAGACATTAAAATCCCACAAAAGACATCAAAAGTCACTTCAGAAAAGTCCCCCAAAAATACATGCGAAAATATAAAGAAAATAATAAAAACTGGACTTATTTATTTCCCACTAAGGTCCAAGATTCTTAACCCACTAAATTGGATACTTGTAGCCTATGAATGAATCTTTGATCATGCAGATTTGGGCCTTCACAATTATGTCTTCATGTTGGCTCAATTTCACTTTCAACTTGAAGGAATGTGATCCACTTAGTTGTTGCCTCCATTGTGGATTGATCCTCCTTTTCCTTGAGCTCCATTATTAGGCCTTCCAAAGCTTGCTTCATTCTCTTAGTCTTGGACCTTGTCATGGGTCCTCCAATTCCCTTCAATGCCTTTTCCTCCTTGGCTTTGTCTTGTAAGCTTGTAACCCCTCCTTGGCTCATATCACCAAGAGAAACCAATTCCTTAAGGAATAAGACTTGCTTTCAATCAATGGCTAAAAGAACTTGAAGAATAAAGAGAAACCAATTCCTTAAGGATCATGACTCGCTTCCAATCTATCTCCAAAAGAACTTAAAGGTCAAAGAGACCAATTCCTTAAGGAATAAGACTTGCTTCCAATCAATGGCTAAAAGGACTTAAAGAATAAGGAGAAACCAATTCCTTAAGGGTTAAGACTTGCTTCCAATCAATCTCCAAAAGAACTTGAAGGTCAAAGAGAAACCAATTCCTTAAGGAATAAGACTTGCTTTCAATCAATGGCTAGAAGAACTTAAAGAATAAAGAGAAACCAATTCCTTAAGGATTAAGACTCGCTTCCAATCAATCTCCAAAAGAACTTGAAGGTCAAAGAGAAACTAATTCCTTAAGGAATAAGACTTGCTTCCAATCAATGGCTAAAAGGACTTAAAGAATAAAGAGAACCCAATTCCGTAAGGGTTAAGACATGCTTCCAATCAATCTCCAAATGAACTTGAAGGTCAAAGAGAAACCAATTCCTTAAGGTGTAAGACTTGCTTTCAATCAATGGCTAGAAGAACTTAAAGAATAAAGAGAACCCAATTCCTTAAGGGTTAAGACTTGCTTCCAATCAATCTCCAAAAGAACTTAAAGGTCAAAGAGAAACCAATTCCTTAAGGAATAAGACTTGCTTTCAATCAATGGCTAAAAGAACTTGAAGAATAAAGAGAAACCAATTCCTTAAGGATCATGACTCGCTTCCAATCTATCTCCAAAAGAACTTAAAGGTCAAAGAGACCAATTCCTTAAGGAATAAGACTTGCTTCCAATCAATGGCTAAAAGGACTTAAAGAATAAGGAGAAACCAATTCCTTAAGGGTTAAGACTTGCTTCCAATCAATCTCCAAAAGAACTTGAAGGTCAACGAGAAACCAATTCCTTAAGGAATAAGACTTGCTTTCAATCAATGCCTAAAAGAACTTAAAGAACAAAGAGAAACCAATTCCATGTGGATTAAGACTTGCTTCCAATCAATCTCCAAAAGAACTTAAAGGTCAAAGAGAAACCAATTCCTTAAGGAATAAGACTTGCTTTCAATCAATGGCTAAAAGAACTTAAAGAATAAAGAGAAACCAATTCCTTAAGGATGAAGACTCACTTCCAATCAATCTCCAGAAGAACTTAAAGGTCAAAGAGCAACCAATTCCTTAAGGAATAAGACTTGCTTTCAATCAATGGCTAGAAGAACTTAAAGAATAAAGAGAAACCAATTCCTTTAGGATTAAGACTTGCTTCCAATCAATCTCCAAAAGAACTTAAAGGTCAAAGAGAAACCAATTCCTTAAGGAATAAGACTTGCATTCAATCAATGGCTAAAAGAACTTAAAGAACAAAGAGAATCCAATTCCTTCTGGATTGAGAGTTGCTTCCAATCAATGGCTAAAAGGACTTAAACAATAAAGAGAAACCAATTCCTTAAGGGTTAAGGCTTGCTTCCAATCAATCTCCAAAAGAACTTGAAGGTCAAAGAGAAACCAATTCCTTAAGGAATAAGATTTGCTTTGAATCAATGGCTAAAATAAGTTAAAGAACAAAGAGAAACCAATTCCATATGGATTAAGACTTGTTCCAATCAATCTCCAAAAGAACTTAAATGATACATGCTTAGAGAGGGTAATTTGGTCATTCCAACAGTGGGAAAAAAGCTTGTTTCTAGCAAGTTGGTTCTACCTTGGAGATCAAGCAATCCAAGAGCTCATTTCAAGTTACTTGGAGATCAAGGAATCAAGCTTAATTGCAAGAACTTGGAGAGCAAGCAATCTAATCATGTTGGAGATATATTTAGATTGTTGTTAGATTCTTTTTTGATTTGTTTTGACATTTTCAGATTTAAATTGATTCAGTTTGTCTTTTAGGATTTAAATCAAATATGATCTAATCTATAAAGATCAAATCTGATTTAAATCCTATGGACAGGTTGCTATGGACAGGTTTCATAGAGGTCTAGTAGGAAAATCCATTTCCGGTGACCTAGGTTGCTAAGAACAGGTTTCTTAGAGGTCTAGTAGGAAAACCCTATGTTTACTATCCTTTGTTCTATTTCGTTTCCACTTTGTTAATTTTATTTCCCTAGTTTTATTTTCTTTCTTTGTGTTTTCCCTAGTTTTTTTTCTTTGTGTTTTGAGTCTCGTTTCCTTAATCGTTGTGTCTACTTTGTCCACATTTTTTTTGGTATTTGAGGTATATTCAGTTCATAAAAAAAAAGCAAAAAAAAAAAAAGAAAGAGAAAAAAGAAGAAAAAAAGCGAAAAAAAAGAAAAAAAAAGAGAGAAAAAGAAAGAAAAAAAAAAAGAGAGCAAAAAGTGTTAGTGAGATTCTTCAATTGCAGTTCTTAGATTACTTCATGGAGGAAAGGCAATGGTGGAGATGACTTTGAAGATTACAAAGGCAAGATTCGAGGACGAATCTTTTTGAAGAGGGGGAGAATGATACATGCTTAGAGAGGGTAATTTGGTCATTCCAACAGTGGGAAATAAGCTTGTTTCTAGCAAGTTGGTTCTACCTTGGAGATCAAGCAATCCAAGAGCTCATTTCAAGTTACTTGGAGATCAAGGAATCAAGCTTAATTACAGTAACTTGGAGAGCAAGCAATCTAATCATGTTGGAGATATATTTAGATTGTTGTTAGATTCTTTTTTGATTTGTTTTGACATTTTCAGATTTATATTGATTCAGTTTGTCTTTTAGGATTTAAATCAAATATGATCTAATCTATAAAGATCAAATCTGATTTAAATTAGTTAGGAGTAAATCTTTTAGAATAGAATCATATATTTAATTTTTAAATTTTAGTTTCAAATCGGCATCTTTTAGATAAGATTAGATAATTTCCAATTTTAGGATTTATGTATAAATAGGCAACTTGGCCTATAGACAATAGAGAATTTTGATCATATTTGTTTATCATGGTTTGACTACCGAGATAGTTGTGAGGTTTTTCCTCATCTTGTTCCATTGTGATGCGAATGTTCTATCTTTTCCCTCAAGTTATCTACGTTTCCAAGGACAGGTTTCTTGGGGTTTAGTAGGAGGGTCTTTATTCTACATCTTATCTTCTATCAAAGTGTGTGCACTGGGTTTTACGGATCGTTATATCCACGGGTTCCGTGATCAAATCTTCAAAAGAACTTGAAGGTCAAAGAGAAACCAATTCCTTAAGGAATAAGATTTGCTTTGAATCAATGGCTAAAATAACTTAAAGAACAAAGAGAAACCAATTCCATATGGATTAAGACTTGCTTCCAATCAATCTCCAAAAGAACTTAAAGGTCAAAGAGAAACCAATTCCTTAAGGAATAAGACTTGCATTCAATCAATGGCTAAAAGAACTTAAAGAACAAAGAGAAACCAATTCCTTATGGATTAAGACTTGCTTCCAATCAATGGCTAAAAGGACTTAAAGAATAAAGAGAAACCAATTCCTTATGGATTAAGACTTGCTTCCAATCAATCTCCAAAAGAACTTGAAGGTCAAAGAGAAACCAATTCCTTAAGGAATAAGACTTGCTTTCAATCAATGGCTAGAAGAACTTAAAGAATAAAGAGAAACCAATTCCTTAAGGATCAAGACTCGCTTCCAATCAATCTCCAAAAGAACTTAAAGGTCAAAGAGAAACCAATTCCTTAAGGAATAAGACTTGCTTTCAATCAATGGCTAATAGAACTTAAAGAATAAAGAGAAACCAATTCCTTAAGGATCAAGACTCGCTTCCAATATATCTCCAAAAGAACTTAAAGGTCAAAGAGAAACCAATTCCTTAAGGAATAAGACTTGCTTCCAATCAATGGCTAAAAGGACTTAAAGAATAAAGAGAAACCAATTCCTTAAGGGTTAAGACTTGCTTCCAATCAATCTCCAAAAGAACTTGAAGGTCAAAGAGAAACCAATTCCTTAAGGAATAAGACTTGCTTTCAATCAATGGCTAAAAGAACTTAAAGAATAAAGAGAAACCAATTCCTTAAAGATGAAGACTCACTTCCAATCAATCTCCAAAAGAACTTAAAGGTCAAAGAGAAACCAATTCTTTAAGGAATAAGACTTGCTTTCAATCAATGGCTAAAAGAACTTAAAGAATAAAGAGATACCAATTCCTTAAGGGTTAAGACTTGCTTCCAATCAATCTCCAAATGAACTTGAAAGTCAAAGAGAAACCAATTCCTTAAGGAATAAGACTTGCTTTCAATCAATGGCTAAAAGAACTAAAAGAATAAAGAGAAAGCAATTCCATGAGGATTAAGACTTGCTTCCAATCAATCTCCAAAAGAACTTAAAGGTCAAAGAGAAACCAATTCTTTAAGGAATAAGACTTGCTTTCAATCAATGGCTAGAAGAACTTAAAGAATAAAGAGATACCAATTCCTTAAGGATTAAGACTCGCTTCCAATCAATCTCCAAAAGAACTTAAAGGTCAAAGAGAAACCAATTCCATAAGGAATAGGACTTGCTTCCAATCAATGGCTAAAAGGACTTAAAGAATAAAGAGAACCCAATTCCTTAAGGGTTAAGACTTGCTTCCAATCAATCTCCAAATGAACTTGAAGGTCAAAGGGAAACCAATTCCTTAAGGAATAAGACTTGCTTTCAATCAATGGCTAGAAGAACTTAAAGAATAAAGAGAAACCAATTCCTTAAGGATTAAGACTTGCTTCCAATCAATCTCCAAAAGAACTTAAAGGTCAAAGAGAAACCAATTCCTTAAGGAATAAGACTTGCATTCAATCAATGGCTAAAAGAACTTAAAGAACAAAGAGAAACCAATTCCTTATGGATTAAGAGTTGCTTCCAATCAATGGCTAAAAGGACTTAAACAATAAAGAGAAACCAATTCCTTAAGGGTTAAGACTTGCTTCCAATCAATCTCCAAAAGAACTTGAAGGTCAAAGAGAAACCAATTCCTTAAGGAATAAGATTTGCTTTGAATCAATGGCTAAAAAAACTTGAAGAACAAAGAGAAACCAATTCCATATGGATTAAGACTTGCTTCCAATCAATCTCCAAAAGAACTTAAAGGTCAAAGAGAAACCAATTCCTTAAGGGATAAGAATTGCATTCAATCAATAGCTAAAAGTACTTAAAGAACAAAGAGAAACCAATTCCTTATGGATTAAGACTTGCTTCCAATCAATGGCTAAAAGGACTTAAAGAACAAAGAGAAACCAATTCCTTATGGATTAAGACTTGCTTCCAATCAATCTCCAAAAGAACTTGAAGGTCAAAGAGAAACCAATTCCTTAAGGAATAAGACTTGCTTTCAATCAATGGCTAGAAGAACTTAAAGAATAAAGAGAAACCAATTCCTTAAGGATTAAGACTTGCTTCCAATCAATCTCCAAAAGAACTTAAAGGTCAAAGAGAAACCAATTCCCTATGGATTAAGACTTGCTTCCAATCAATCTCCAAAAGAACTTGAAGGTCAAAGAGAAACCAATTCCTTAAGGAATAAGACTTGCTTTCAATCAATGGCTAAAAGAACTTAAAGAATAAAGAGAAACCAATTCCTTAAGGATCAAGACTCGCTGCCAATCAATCTCCAAAAGAACTTAAAGGTCAAAGAGACCAATTCCTTAAGGAATAAGACTTGCTTCCAATCAATGGCTAAAAGGACTTAAAGAATAAAGAGAACCCAATACCTTAATGGTTAAGACTTGCTTCCAATCAATCTCCAAATTAACTTGAAGGTCAAAGAGAAACCAATTCCTTAAGGAATAAGACTTGCTTTCAATCAATGGCTAAAAGAACTTAAAGAATAAAGAGAAACCAATTCCTTAAAGATGAAGACTCACTTCCAATCAATCTCCAAAAGAACTTAAAGGTCAAAGAGAAACCAATTCTTTAAGGAATAAGAGTTGCTTTCAATCAATGGCTAAAAGAACTTAAAGAATAAAGAGATACCAATTCCTTAAGGGTTAAGACTTGCTTCCAATCAATCTCCAAATGAACTTGAAAGTCAAAGAGAAACCAATTCCTTAAGGAATAAGACTTGCTTTCAATCAATGGCTAAAAGAACTTAAAGAATAAAGAGAAACCAATTCCTTAAGGATTAAGACTCGCTTCCAATCAATCTCCAAAAGAACTTGAAGGTCAAAGAGAAACCAATTCCTTAAGGAATAAGACTTGCTTTCAATCAATGGCTAAAAGAACTTAAAGAATAAAGAGAAACCAATTCCTTAAGGATTAAGACTTGCTTCCAATCAATCTCCAAAAGAACTTAAAGGTCAAAGAGAAACCAATTCCTTAAGGAATAAGACTTGCTTTCAATCAATGGCTAAAAGAACTTAAAGAATAAAGAGAAACCAATTCCTTAAGGATTAAGACTCGCTTCCAATCAATCTCCAAAAGAACTTAAAGGTCAAAGAGAAACCAATTTCTTTAAGGAATAAGACTTGCTTTCAATCAATGGCTAAAAGAACTTAAAGAATAAAGAGAAACCAATTCCTTAAGGATTAAGACTTGCTTCCAATCAATCTCCAAAAGAACTTAAAGGTCAAAGAGAAACCAATTCCTTAAGGAATAAGACTTGCTTTCAATCAATGGCTAAAAGAACTTAAAGAATAAAGAGAAACCAATTCCTTAAGGATTAAGACTTGCTTCCAATCAATGGCTAAAAGGACTTAAAGAATAAAGAGAAACCAATTCCTTAAGGGTTAAGACTTGCTTCCAATCAATCTCCAAAAGAACTTGAAGGTCAAAGAGAAACCAATTCCTTAAGGAATAAGACTTGCTTTCAATCAATGGCTAAAAGGACTTAAAGAATAAAGAGAAACCAATTCCGTATGGATTAAGACTTGCTTCCAATCAATCTCCAAAAGAACTTAAAGGTCAAAGAGAAACCAATTCCTTAAGGAATAAGACTTGCATTCAATCAATGGCTAAAAGTACTTAAAGAACAAAGAGAAACCAATTCCTTATGGATTAAGACTTGCTTCCAATCAATGGCTAAAAGGACTTAAAGAACAAAGAGAAACCAATTCCTTATGGATTAAGACTTGCTTTCAATCAATCTCCAAAATGACTTAAAGGTCAAAGAGAAACCAATTCCTTAAGGAATAAGACTTGCTTTCAATCAATGGCTAAAAGAACTTAAAGAATAAAGAGAAACCAATTCCTTAAGGAATAAGACTTGCTTCCAATCAATGGCTAAAAGGACTTAAAGAACAAAGAGAAACCAATTCCTTATGGATTAAGACTTGCTTCCAATCAATCTCCAAAAGAACTTGAAGGTCAAAGAGAAACCAATTCCTTAAGGAATAAGACTTGCTTTCAATCAATGGCTAAAAGAACTTAAAGAATAAAGAGAAACCAATTCCTTAAGGATTAAGACTTGCTTCCAATCAATCTCCAAAAGAACTTAAAGGTCAAAGAGAAACCAATTCCTTAAGGAATAAGACTTGCTTTCAATCAATGGCTAAAAGAACTTAAAGAATAAAGAGAAACCAATTCCTTAAGGATTAAGACTTGCTTCCAATCAATCTCCAAAAGAACTTAAAGGTCAAAGAGAAACCAATTCCTTAAGGAATAAGACTTGCTTTCAATCAATGGCTAAAAGAACTTAAAGAATAAAGAGAAACCAATTCCTTAAGGGTTAAGACTTGCTTCCAATCAATCTCCAAAAGAACTTGAAGGTCAAAGAGAAACCAATTCCTTAAGGAATAAGACTTGCTTTCAATCAATGGCTAAAAGAACTTAAAGAATAAAGAGAAACCAATTCCTTAAGGATTAAGACTTGCTTCCAATCAATCTCCAAAAGAACTTAAAGGTCAAAGAGAAACCAATTCCTTAAGGAATAAGACTTGCTTTCAATCAATGGCTAAAAGAACTTAAAGAATAAAGAGAAACCAATTCCTTAAGGATTAAGACTTGCTTCCAATCAATCTCCAAAAGAACTTGAAGGTCAAAGAGAAACCAATTCCTTAAGGAATAAGACTTGCTTTCAATCAATGGCTAAAAGAACTTAAAGAATAAAGAGAAACCAATTCCTTAAGGATTAAGACTTGCTTCCAATCAATCTCCAAAAGAACTTAAAGGTCAAAGAGAAACCAATTCCTTAAGGAATAAGACTTGCTTTCAATCAATGGCTAAAAGAACTTAAAGAATAAAGAGAAACCAATTCCTTAAGGATTAAGACTTGCTTCCAATCAATCTCCAAAAGAACTTAAAGGTCAAAGAGAAACCAATTCCTTAAGGAATAAGACTTGCTTTCAATCAATGGCTAAAAGAACTTAAAGAATAAAGAGAAACCAATTCCTTAAGGATTAAGACTTGCTTCCAATCAATCTCCAAAAGAACTTAAAGGTCAAAGAGAAACCAATTCCTTAAGGAATAAGACTTGCTTTCAATCAATGGCTAAAAGAACTTAAAGAATAAAGAGAAACCAATTCCTTAAGGATTAAGACTTGCTTCCAATCAATCTCCAAAAGAACTTAAAGGTCAAAGAGAAACCAATTCCTTAAGGAATAAGACTTGCTTTCAATCAATGGCTAAAAGAACTTAAAGAATAAAGAGAAACCAATTCCTTATGGATTAAGACTTGCTTCCAATCAATGGCTAAAAGGACTTAAAGAATAAAGAGAAACCAATTCCTTAAGGATTAAGACTTGCTTCCAATCAATCTCCAAAAGAACTTGAAGGTCAAAGAGAAACCAATTCCTTAAGGAATAAGACTTGCTTTCAATCAATGGCTAAAAGAACTTAAAGAATAAAGAGAAACCAATTCCTTAAGGATTAAGACTCGCTTCCAATCAATCTCCAAAAGAACTTGAAGGTCAAAGAGAAACCAATTCCTTAAGGAATAAGACTTGCTTTCAATCAATGGCTAAAAGAACTTAAAGAATAAAGAGAAACCAATTCCTTAAGGATTAAGACTTGCTTCCAATCAATCTCCAAAAGAACTTAAAGAATAAAGAGAAACCAATTCCTTAAGGAATAAGACTTGCTTCCAATCAATCTCCAAAAGAACTTAAAGGTCAAAGAGAAACCAATTCCTTAAGGAATAAGACTTGCTTTCAATCAATGGCTAAAAGAACTTAAAGAATAAAGAGAAACCAATTCCTTAAGGATTAAGACTTGCTTCCAATCAATGTCCAAAAGAACTTAAAGGTCAAAGAGAAACCAATTCCTTAAGGATTAAGACTTGCTTCCAATCAATCTCCAAAAGAACTTGAAGGTCAAAGAGAAACCAATTCCTTAAGGAATAAGACTTGCTTTCAATCAATGGCTAAAAGAACTTAAAGAATAAAGAGAAACCAATTCCTTAAGGATTAAGACTTGCTTCCAATCAATCTCCAAAAGAACTTAAAGGTCAAAGAGAAACCAATTCCTTAAGGAATAAGACTTGCTTCCAATCAATGGCTAAAAGGACTTAAAGAATAAAGAGAAACCAATTCCTTAAGGGTTAAGACTTGCTTCCAATCAATCTCCAAAAGAACTTGAAGGTCAAAGAGAAACCAATTCCTTAAGGAATAAGACTTGCTTTCAATCAATGGCTAAAAGAACTTAAAGAATAAAGAGAAACCAATTCCTTAAGGATTAAGACTTGCTTCCAATCAATCTCCAAAAGAACTTAAAGGTCAAAGAGAAACCAATTCCTTAAGGAATAAGACTTGCTTTCAATCAATGGCTAAAAGAACTTAAAGAATAAAGAGAAACCAATTCCTTAAGGATTAAGACTTGCTTCCAATCAATCTCCAAAAGAACTTAAAGGTCAAAGAGAAACCAATTCCTTAAGGAATAAGACTTGCTTTCAATCAATGGCTAAAAGAACTTAAAGAATAAAGAGAAACCAATTCCTTAAGGATTAAGACTTGCTTCCAATCAATCTCCAAAAGAACTTAAAGGTCAAAGAGAAACCAATTCCTTAAGGAATAAGACTTGCTTTCAATCAATGGCTAAAAGAACTTAAAGAATAAAGAGAAACCAATTCCTTAAGGATTAAGACTTGCTTCCAATCAATCTCCAAAAGAACTTAAAGGTCAAAGAGAAACCAATTCCTTAAGGAATAAGACTTGCTTTCAATCAATGGCTAAAAGAACTTAAAGAATAAAGAGAAACCAATTCCTTAAGGATTAAGACTTGCTTCCAATCAATCTCCAAAAGAACTTGAAGGTCAAAGAGAAACCAATTCCTTAAGGAATAAGACTTGCTTTCAATCAATGGCTAAAAGAACTTAAAGAATAAAGAGAAACCAATTCCTTAAGGATTAAGACTTGCTTCCAATCAATCTCCAAAAGAACTTAAAGGTCAAAGAGAAACCAATTCCTTAAGGAATAAGACTTGCTTTCAATCAATGGCCAAAAGAACTTAAAGAATAAAGAGAAACCAATTCCTTAAGGATTAAGACTTGCTTCCAATCAATCTCCAAAAGAACTTAAAGGTCAAAGAGAAACCAATTCCTTAAGGAATAAGACTTGCTTCCAATCAATCTCCAAAAGAACTTAAAGAATAAAGAGAAACCAATTCCTTAAGGAATAAGACTTGCTTTCAATCAATGGCTAAAAGAACTTAAAGAATAAAGAGAAACCAATTCCTTAAGGAATAAGACTTGCTTCCAATCAATCTCCAAAAGAACTTAAAGGTCAAAGAGAAACCAATTCTTTAAGACTTGCTTCCAATCAATCACCAAAGGAACTTAAAGGTCAAAGAGAAACCAATTCCTTAAGGAATAAGACTTGCTTTCAATCAATGGCTAAAAGAACTTAAAGAATAAAGAGAAACCAATTCCTTAAGGATTAAGACTTGCTTCCAATCAATCTCCAAAAGAACTTAAAGGTCAAAGAGAAACCAATTCCTTAAGGAATAAGACTTGCTTTCAATCAATGGCTAAAAGAACTTAAAGAATAAAGAGAAACCAATTCCTTAAGGATTAAGACTTGCTTCCAATCAATCTCCAAAAGAACTTAAAGGTCAAAGAGAAACCAATTCCTTAAGGATTAAGACTTGCTTCCAATCAATCTCCAAAAGAACTTGAAGGTCAAAGAGAAACCAATTCCTTAAGGAATAAGACTTGCTTTCAATCAATGGCTAAAAGAACTTAAAGAATAAAGAGAAACCAATTCCTTAAGGATTAAGACTCGCTTCCAATCAATCTCCAAAAGAACTTAAAGGTCAAAGAGAAACCAATTCCTTAAGGAATAAGACTTGCTTCCAATCAATGGCTAAAAGGACTTAAAGAATAAAGAGAAACCAATTCCTTAAGGGTTAAGACTTGCTTCCAATCAATCTCCAAAAGAACTTGAAGGTCAAAGAGAAACCAATTCCTTAAGGAATAAGACTTGCTTTCAATCAATGGCTAAAAGAACTTAAAGAATAAAGAGAAACCAATTCCTTAAGGATTAAGACTTGCTTCCAATCAATCTCCAAAAGAACTTAAAGGTCAAAGAGAAACCAATTCCTTAAGGAATAAGACTTGCTTTCAATCAATGGCTAAAAGAACTTAAAGAATAAAGAGAAACCAATTCCTTATGGATTAAGACTTGCTTCCAATCAATCTCCAAAAGAACTTGAAGGTCAAAGAGAAACCAATTCCTTAAGGAATAAGACTTGCTTTCAATCAATGGCTAAAAGAACTTAAAGAATAAAGAGAAACCAATTCCTTAAGGATTAAGACTTGCTTCCAATCAATCTCCAAAAGAACTTAAAGGTCAAAGAGAAACCAATTCCTTAAGGAATAAGACTTGCTTTCAATCAATGGCTAAAAGAACTTAAAGAATAAAGAGAAACCAATTCCTTAAGGATTAAGACTTGCTTCCAATCAATCTCCAAAAGAACTTAAAGGTCAAAGAGAAACCAATTCCTTAAGGAATAAGACTTGCTTTCAATCAATGGCTAAAAGAACTTAAAGAATAAAGAGAAACCAATTCCTTATGGATTAAGACTTGCTTCCAATCAATCTCCAAAAGAACTTAAAGGTCAAAGAGAAACCAATTCCTTAAGGAATAAGACTTGCTTTCAATCAATGGCTAAAAGAACTTAAAGAATAAAGAGAAACCAATTCCTTAAGGATTAAGACTTGCTTCCAATCAATCTCCAAAAGAACTTAAAGGTCAAAGAGAAACCAATTCCTTAAGGAATAAGACTTGCTTCCAATCAATGGCTAAAAGGACTTAAAGAATAAAGAGAAACCAATTCCTTAAGGGATAAGACTTGCTTCCAATCAATCTCCAAAAGAACTTGAAGGTCAAAGAGAAACCAATTCCTTAAGGAATAAGACTTGCTTTCAATCAATGGCTAAAAGAACTTAAAGAATAAAGAGAAACCAATTCCTTAAGGATTAAGACTTGCTTCCAATCAATCTCCAAAAGAACTTAAAGGTCAAAGAGAAACCAATTCCTTAAGGAATAAGACTTGCTTTCAATCAATGGCTAAAAGAACTTAAAGAACAAAGAGAAACCAATTCCTTAAGGATTAAGACTTGCTTCCAATCAATGGCTAAAAGGACTTAAAGAATAAAGAGAAACCAATTCCTTAAGGATTAAGACTCGCTTCCAATCAATCTCCAAAAGAACTTGAAGGTCAAAGAGAAACCAATTCCTTAAGGAATAAGACTTGCTTTCAATCAATGGCTAAAAGAACTTAAAGAATAAAGAGAAACCAATTCCTTAAGGATTAAGACTTGCTTCCAATCAATCTCCAAAAGAACTTAAAGGTCAAAGAGAAACCAATTCCTTAAGGAATAAGACTTGCTTCCAATCAATGGCTAAAAGGACTTAAAGAATAAAGAGAAACCAATTCCTTGAGGATTAAGACTCGCTTCCAATCAATCTCCAAAAGAACTTGAAGGTCAAAGAGAAACCAATTCCTTAAGGAATAAGACTTGCTTTCAATCAATGGCTAAAAGAACTTAAAGAATAAAGAGAAACCAATTCCTTAAGGATTAAGACTTGCTTCCAATCAATCTCCAAAAGAACTTAAAGGTCAAAGAGAAACCAATTCCTTAAGGAATAAGACTTGCTTTCAATCAATGGCTAAAAGAACTTAAAGAATAAAGAGAAACCAATTCCTTAAGGATTAAGACTTGCTTCCAATCAATCTCCAAAAGAACTTAAAGGTCAAAGAGAAACCAATTCCTTAAGGAATAAGACTTGCTTTCAATCAATGGCTAAAAGAACTTAAAGAATAAAGAGAAACCAATTCCTTAAGGATTAAGACTTGCTTCCAATCAATCTCCAAAAGAACTTAAAGGTCAAAGAGAAACCAATTCCTTAAGGAATAAGACTTGCTTTCAATCAATGGCTAAAAGAACTTAAAGAATAAAGAGAAACCAATTCCTTAAGGATTAAGACTTGCTTCCAATCAATCTCCAAAAGAACTTAAAGGTCAAAGAGAAACCAATTCCTTAAGGAATAAGACTTGCTTTCAATCAATGGCTAAAAGAACTTAAAGAATAAAGAGAAACCAATTCCTTAAGGATTAAGACTTGCTTCCAATCAATCTCCAAAAGAACTTGAAGGTCAAAGAGAAACCAATTCCTTAAGGAATAAGACTTGCTTTCAATCAATGGCTAAAAGAACTTAAAGAATAAAGAGAAACCAATTCCTTAAGGATTAAGACTTGCTTCCAATCAATCTCCAAAAGAACTTAAAGGTCAAAGAGAAACCAATTCCTTAAGGAATAAGACTTGCTTTCAATCAATGGCTAAAAGAACTTAAAGAATAAAGAGAAACCAATTCCTTAAGGATTAAGACTTGCTTCCAATCAATCTCCAAAAGAACTTAAAGGTCAAAGAGAAACCAATTCCTTAAGGAATAAGACTTGCTTTCAATCAATGGCTAAAAGAACTTAAAGAATAAAGAGAAACCAATTCCTTATGGATTAAGACTTGCTTCCAATCAATCTCCAAAAGAACTTAAAGGTCAAAGAGAAACCAATTCCTTAAGGAATAAGACTTGCTTCCAATCAATGGCTAAAAGGACTTAAAGAATAAAGAGAAACCAATTCCTTAAGGATTAAGACTCGCTTCCAATCAATCTCCAAAAGAACTTGAAGGTCAAAGAGAAACCAATTCCTTAAGGAATAAGACTTGCTTTCAATCAATGGCTAAAAGAACTTAAAGAATAAAGAGAAACCAATTCCTTAAGGATTAAGACTTGCTTCCAATCAATCTCCAAAAGAACTTGAAGGTCAAAGAGAAACCAATTCCTTAAGGAATAAGACTTGCTTTCAATCAATGGCTAAAAGAACTTAAAGAATAAAGAGAAACCAATTCCTTAAGGATTAAGACTTGCTTCCAATCAATCTCCAAAAGAACTTAAAGGTCAAAGAGAAACCAATTCCTTAAGGAATAAGACTTGCTTTCAATCAATGGCTAAAAGAACTTAAAGAATAAAGAGAAACCAATTCCTTAAGGATTAAGACTTGCTTTCAATCAATGGCTAAAAGAACTTAAAGAATAAAGAGAAACCAATTCCTTAAGGATTAAGACTTGCTTCCAATCAATCTCCAAAAGAACTTGAAGGTCAAAGAGAAACCAATTCCTTAAGGAATAAGACTTGCTTTCAATCAATGGCTAAAAGAACTTAAAGAATAAAGAGAAACCAATTCCTTAAGGATTAAGACTTGCTTCCAATCAATCTCCAAAAGAACTTAAAGGTCAAAGAGAAACCAATTCCTTAAGGAATAAGACTTGCTTCCAATCAATGGCTAAAAGGACTTAAAGAATAAAGAGAAACCAATTCCTTAAGGGTTAAGACTTGCTTCCAATCAATCTCCAAAAGAACTTGAAGGTCAAAGAGAAACCAATTCCTTAAGGAATAAGACTTGCTTTCAATCAATGGCTAAAAGAACTTAAAGAATAAAGAGAAACCAATTCCTTAAGGATTAAGACTTGCTTCCAATCAATCTCCAAAAGAACTTAAAGGTCAAAGAGAAACCAATTCCTTAAGGAATAAGACTTGCTTTCAATCAATGGCTAAAAGAACTTAAAGAATAAAGAGAAACCAATTCCTTAAGGATTAAGACTTGCTTCCAATCAATCTCCAAAAGAACTTGAAGGTCAAAGAGAAACCAATTCCTTAAGGAATAAGACTTGCTTTCAATCAATGGCTAAAAGAACTTAAAGAATAAAGAGAAACCAATTCCTTGAGGATTAAGACTCGCTTCCAATCAATCTCCAAAAGAACTTAATGGTCAAAGAGAAACCAATTCCTTAAGGAATAAGACTTGCTTTCAAACAATGGCTAAAAGGACTTAAAGAATAAAGAGAAACCAATTCCTTGAGGATTAAGACTCGCTTCCAATCAATCTCCAAAAGAACTTGAAGGTCAAAGAGAAACCAATTCCTTAAGGAATAAGACTTGCTTTCAATCAATGGCTAAAAGAACTTAAAGAATAAAGAGAAACCAATTCCTTAAGGATTAAGACTCGCTTCCAATCAATCTCCAAAAGAACTTAAAGGTCAAAGAGAAACCAATTCCTTAAGGAATAAGACTTGCTTCCAATCAATGGCTAAAAGGACTTAAAGAATAAAGAGAAACCAATTCCTTGAGGATTAAGACTCGCTTCCAATCAATCTCCAAAAGAACTTAAAGGTCAAAGAGAAACCAATTCCTTAAGGAATAAGACTTGCTTTCAATCAATGGCTAAAAGAACTTAAAGAATAAAGAGAAACCAATTCCTTAAGGATTAAGACTTGCTTCCAATCAATCTCCAAAAGAACTTAATGGTCAAAGAGAAACCAATTCCTTAAGGAATAAGACTTGCTTTCAAACAATGGCTAAAAGGACTTAAAGAATAAAGAGAAACCAATTCCTTGAGGATTAAGACTCGCTTCCAATCAATCTCCAAAAGAACTTGAAGGTCAAAGAGAAACCAATTCCTTAAGGAATAAGACTTGCTTTCAATCAATGGCTAGAAGAACTTAAAGAATAAAGAGAAACCAATTCCTTAAGGATTAAGACTTGCTTCCAATCAATCTCCAAAAGAACTTAAAGGTCAAAGAGAAACCAATTCCTTAAGGAATAAGACTTGCTTTCAATCAATGGCTAAAAGAACTTAAAGAACAAAGAGAAACCAATTCCTTATGGAATAAGACTTGCTTCCAATCAATGGCTAAAAGAACTTAAAGAATAAAGAGAAACCAATTCCTTAAGGATTAAGACTTGCTTCCAATCAATCTCCAAAAGAACTTAAAGGTCAAAGAGAAACCAATTCCTTAAGGAATAAGACTTGCTTTCAATCAATGGCTAAAAGAACTTAAAGAATAAAGAGAAACCAATTCCTTAAGGATTAAGACTTGCTTCCAATCAATCTCCAAAAGAACTTAAAGGTCAAAGAGAAACCAATTCCTTAAGGATTAAGACTTGCTTCCAATCAATCTCCAAAAGAACTTAAAGGTCAAAGAGAAACCAATTCCTTAAGGAATAAGACTTGCTTTCAATCAATGGCTAAAAGAACTTAAAGAATAAAGAGAAACCAATTCCTTATGGATTAAGACTTGCTTCCAATCAATCTCCAAAAGAACTTAAAGGTCAAAGAGAAACCAATTCCTTAAGGAATAAGACTTGCTTTCAATCAATGGCTAAAAGGACTTAAAGAATAAAGAGAAACCAATTCCTTAAGGGTTAAGACTTGCTTCCAATCAATCTCCAAAAGAACTTGAAGGTCAAAGAGAAACCAATTCCTTAAGGAATAAGACTTGCTTTCAATCAATGGCTAAAAGAACTTAAAGAATAAAGAGAAACCAATTCCTTAAGGATTAAGACTTGCTTCCAATCAATCTCCAAAAGAACTTGAAGGTCAAAGAGAAACCAATTCCTTAAGGAATAAGACTTGCTTTCAAACAATGGCTAAAAGGACTTAAAGAATAAAGAGAAACCAATTCCTTGAGGATTAAGACTCGCTTCCAATCAATCTCCAAAAGAACTTGAAGGTCAAAGAGAAACCAATTCCTTAAGGAATAAGACTTGCTTTCAATCAATGGCTAAAAGAACTTAAAGAATAAAGAGAAACCAATTCCTTAAGGATTAAGACTCGCTTCCAATCAATCTCCAAAAGAACTTAAAGGTCAAAGAGAAACCAATTCCTTAAGGAATAAGACTTGCTTCCAATCAATGGCTAAAAGGACTTAAAGAATAAAGAGAAACCAATTCCTTGAGGATTAAGACTCGCTTCCAATCAATCTCCAAAAGAACTTGAAGGTCAAAGAGAAACCAATTCCTTAAGGAATAAGACTTGCTTTCAATCAATGGCTAAAAGAACTTAAAGAATAAAGAGAAACCAATTCCTTAAGGATTAAGACTTGCTTCCAATCAATCTCCAAAAGAACTTAAAGGTCAAAGAGAAACCAATTCCTTAAGGAATAAGACTTGCTTTCAATCAATGGCTAAAAGAACTTAAAGAATAAAGAGAAACCAATTCCTTAAGGATTAAGACTTGCTTCCAATCAATCTCCAAAAGAACTTGAAGGTCAAAGAGAAACCAATTCCTTAAGGAATAAGACTTGCTTTCAATCAATGGCTAAAAGAACTTAAAGAATAAAGAGAAACCAATTCCTTAAGGATTAAGACTTGCTTCCAATCAATCTCCAAAAGAACTTGAAGGTCAAAGAGAAACCAATTCCTTAAGGAATAAGACTTGCTTTCAATCAATGGCTAAAAGAACTTAAAGAATAAAGAGAAACCAATTCCTTAAGGATTAAGACTTGCTTCCAATCAATCTCCAAAAGAACTTAAAGGTCAAAGAGAAACCAATTCCTTAAGGAATAAGACTTGCTTCCAATCAATGGCTAAAAGAACTTAAAGAATAAAGAGAAACCAATTCCTTAAGGATTAAGACTTGCTTCCAATCAATCTCCAAAAGAACTTGAAGGTCAAAGAGAAACCAATTCCTTAAGGAATAAGACTTGCTTTCAATCAATGGCTAAAAGAACTTAAAGAATAAAGAGAAACCAATTCCTTAAGGATTAAGACTTGCTTCCAATCAATCTCCAAAAGAACTTGAAGGTCAAAGAGAAACCAATTCCTTAAGGAATAAGACTTGCTTTCAATCAATGGCTAAAAGAACTTAAAGAATAAAGAGAAACCAATTCCTTAAGGATTAAGACTTGCTTCCAATCAATCTCCAAAAGAACTTAAAGGTCAAAGAGAAACCAATTCCTTAAGGAATAAGACTTGCTTTCAATCAATGGCTAAAAGAACTTAAAGAACAAAGAGAAACCAATTCCTTAAGGATTAAGACTTGCTTCCAATCAATGGCTAAAAGGACTTAAAGAATAAAGAGAAACCAATTCCTTAAGGATTAAGACTCGCTTCCAATCAATCTCCAAAAGAACTTGAAGGTCAAAGAGAAACCAATTCCTTAAGGAATAAGACTTGCTTTCAATCAATGGCTAAAAGAACTTAAAGAATAAAGAGAAACCAATTCCTTAAGGATTAAGACTCGCTTCCAATCAATCTCCAAAAGAACTTAAAGGTCAAAGAGAAACCAATTCCTTAAGGAATAAGACTTGCTTCCAATCAATGGCTAAAAGGACTTAAAGAATAAAGAGAAACCAATTCCTTGAGGATTAAGACTCGCTTCCAATCAATCTCCAAAAGAACTTGAAGGTCAAAGAGAAACCAATTCCTTAAGGAATAAGACTTGCTTTCAATCAATGGCTAAAAGAACTTAAAGAATAAAGAGAAACCAATTCCTTAAGGATTAAGACTTGCTTCCAATCAATCTCCAAAAGAACTTAAAGGTCAAAGAGAAACCAATTCCTTAAGGAATAAGACTTGCTTTCAATCAATGGCTAAAAGAACTTAAAGAATAAAGAGAAACCAATTCCTTAAGGATTAAGACTTGCTTCCAATCAATCTCCAAAAGAACTTAATGGTCAAAGAGAAACCAATTCCTTAAGGAATAAGACTTGCTTCCAATCAATGGCTAAAAGGAACATAAAGAATAAAGAGAAACCAATTCCTTAAGGATTAAGACTTGCTTCCAATCAATCTCCAAAAGAACTTAAAGGTCAAAGAGAAACCAATTCCTTAAGGAATAAGACTTGCTTTCAATCAATGGCTAAAAGGACTTAAAGAATAAAGAGAAACCAATTCCTTAAGGATTAAGACTTGCTTCCAATCAATCTCCAAAAGAACTTGAAGGTCAAAGAGAAACCAATTCCTTAAGGAATAAGACTTGCTTTCAATCAATGGCTAAAAGAACTTAAAGAATAAAGAGAAACCAATTCCTTAAGGATTAAGACTTGCTTCCAATCAATCTCCAAAAGAACTTAAAGGTCAAAGAGAAACCAATTCCTTAAGGAATAAGACTTGCTTTCAATCAATGGCTAAAAGGACTTAAAGAATAAAGAGAAACCAATTCCTTAAGGATTAAGACTTGCTTCCAATCAATCTCCAAAAGAACTTAAAGGTCAAAGAGAAACCAATTCCTTAAGGAATAAGACTTGCTTTCAATCAATGGCTAAAAGAACTTAAAGAATAAAGAGAAACCAATTCCTTAAGGATTAAGACTTGCTTCCAATCAATCTCCAAAAGAACTTAAAGGTCAAAGAGAAACCAATTCCTTAAGGAATAAGACTTGCTTTCAATCAATGGCTAAAAGAACTTAAAGAATAAAGAGAAACCAATTCCTTAAGGATTAAGACTTGCTTCCAATCAATCTCCAAAAGAACTTGAAGGTCAAAGAGAAACCAATTCCTTAAGGAATAAGACTTGCTTTCAATCAATGGCTAAAAGAACTTAAAGAATAAAGAGAAACCAATTCCTTAAGGATTAAGACTTGCTTCCAATCAATCTCCAAAAGAACTTAAAGGTCAAAGAGAAACCAATTCCTTAAGGAATAAGACTTGCTTTCAATCAATGGCTAAAAGAACTTAAAGAATAAAGAGAAACCAATTCCTTAAGGATTAAGACTTGCTTCCAATCAATCTCCAAAAGAACTTGAAGGTCAAAGAGAAACCAATTCCTTAAGGAATAAGACTTGCTTTCAATCAATGGCTAAAAGAACTTAAAGAATAAAGAGAAACCAATTCCTTAAGGATTAAGACTTGCTTCCAATCAATCTCCAAAAGAACTTAAAGGTCAAAGAGAAACCAATTCCTTAAGGAATAAGACTTGCTTTCAATCAATGGCTAAAAGAACTTAAAGAATAAAGAGAAACCAATTCCTTAAGGATTAAGACTTGCTCCAATCAATCTCCAAAAGAACTTAAAGGTCAAAGAGAAACCAATTCCTTAAGGAATAAGACTTGCTTCCAATCAATGGCTAAAAGGACTTAAAGAATAAAGAGAAACCAATTCCTTAAGGATTAAGACTTGCTTCCAATCAATCTCCAAAAGAACTTGAAGGTCAAAGAGAAACCAATTCCTTAAGGAATAAGACTTGCTTTCAATCAATGGCTAAAAGAACTTAAAGAATAAAGAGAAACCAATTCCTTAAGGATTAAGACTTGCTTCCAATCAATCTCCAAAAGAACTTAAAGGTCAAAGAGAAACCAATTCCTTAAGGAATAAGACTTGCTTTCAATCAATGGCTAAAAGAACTTAAAGAATAAAGAGAAACCAATTCCTTAAGGATTAAGACTTGCTTCCAATCAATGGCTAAAAGAACTTAAAGAATAAAGAGAAACCAATTCCTTTGGAATTAAGACTTGCTTCCAATCAATCTCCAAAAGAACTTAAAGGTCAAAGAGAAACCAATTCCTTAAGGAATAAGACTTGCTTTCAATCAATGGCCAAAAGAACTTAAAGGTCAAAGAGAAACCAATTCCTCAAGGAATAAGACTTGCTTCCAATCAATGGCTAAAAGAACTTAAAGAATAAAGAGAAACCAATTCCTTAAGGATTAAGACTTGCTTCCAATCAATCTCCAAAAGAACTTAAAGGTCAAAGAGAAACCAATTCCTTAAGGAATAAGACTTGCTTTCAATCAATGGCTAAAAGAACTTAAAGAATAAAGAGAAAGCAATTCCTTAAGGATTAAGACTTGCTTCCAATCTATCTCCAAAAGAACTTAAAGGTCAAAGTGAAACCAATTCCTTAAGGAATAAGACTTGCTTTCAATCAATGGCTAAAAGAACTTAAAGAATAAAGAGAAACCAATTCCTTAAGGATTAAGACTTGCTTCCAATCAATCTCCAAAAGAACTTAAAGGTCAAAGAGAAACCAATTCCTTAAGGAATAAGACTTGCTTTCAATCAATGGCCAAAAGAACTTAAAGAATAAAGAGAAACCAATTCCTTAAGGATTAAGACTTGCTTCCAATCAATCTCCAAAAGAACTTAAAGGTCAAAGAGAAACCAATTCTTTAAGACTTGCTTCCAATCAATGGCTAAAAGGACTTAAAGAATAAAGAGAAACCAATTCCTTAAGGATTAAGACTTGCTTCCAATCAATCTCCAAAAGAACTTAAAGGTCAAAGAGAAACCAATTCCTTAAGGAATAAGACTTGCTTTCAATCAATGGCTAAAAGAACTTAAAGAATAAAGAGAAACCAATTCCTTAAGGATTAAGACTTGCTTCCAATCAATCTCCAAAAGAACTTAAAGGTCAAAGAGAAACCAATTCCTTAAGGAATAAGACTTGCTTTCAATCAATGGCTAAAAGAACTTAAAGAATAAAGAGAAACCAATTCCTTAAGGATTAAGACTTGCTTCCAATCAATCTCCAAAAGAACTTAAAGGTCAAAGAGAAACCAATTCCTTAAGGAATAAGACTTGCTTTCAATCAATGGCTAAAAGAACTTAAAGAATAAAGAGAAACCAATTCCTTAAGGATTAAGACTCGCTTCCAATCAATCTCCAAAAGAACTTAAAGGTCAAAGAGAAACCAATTCCTTAAGGAATAAGACTTGCTTTCAATCAATGGCTAAAAGAACTTAAAGAATAAAGAGAAACCAATTTCTTAAGGATTTAAGACTTGCTTCCAATCAATCTCGAAAAGAACTTGAAGGTCAAAGAGAAACCAATTCCTTAAGGAATAAGACTTGCTTCCAATCAATGGCTAAAAGAACTTAAAGAATAAAGAGAAACCAATTCCTTAAGGATTAAGACTTGCTTCCAATCAATCTCCAAAAGAACTTAAAGGTCAAAGAGAAACCAATTCCTTAAGGAATAAGACTTGCTTTCAATCAATGGCTAAAAGAACTTAAAGAATAAAGAGAAACCAATTCCTTAAGGATTAAGACTTGCTTCCAATCAATCTCCAAAAGAACTTAAAGGTCAAAGAGAAACCAATTCCTTAAGGAATAAGACTTGCTTTCAATCAATGGCTAAAAGAACTTAAAGAATAAAGAGAAACCAATTCCTTAAGGATTAAGACTTGCTTCCAATCAATCTCCAAAAGAACTTAAAGGTCAAAGAGAAACCAATTCCTTAAGGAATAAGACTTGCTTTCAATCAATGGCTAAAAGAACTTAAAGAATAAAGAGAAACCAATTCCTTAAGGATTAAGACTTGCTTCCAATCAATCTCCAAAAGAACTTGAAGGTCAAAGAGAAACCAATTCCTTAAGGAATAAGACTTGCTTTTCAGTCAATGGCTAAAAGAACTTAAAGAACAAAGTGAAACCAATTCCTTATGGATTAAGACTTGCTTCCAATCAATCTCCAAAAGAACTTGAAGGTCAAAGAGAAACCAATTCCTTAAGGAATAAGACTTGCTTTCAATCAATGGCTAAAAGAACTTAAAGAATAAAGAGAAACCAATTCCTTATGGATTAAGACTTGCTTCCAATCAATCTCCAAAAGAACTTAAAGGTCAAAGAGAAACCAATTCCTTAAGGAATAAGACTTGCTTTCAATCAATGGCTAAAAGAACTTAAAGAATAAAGAGAAACCAATTCCTTAAGGATTAAGACTTGCTTCCAATCAATCTCCAAAAGAACTTGAAGGTCAAAGAGAAACCAATTCCTTAAGGAATAAGACTTGCTTTCAATCAATGGCTAAAAGAACTTAAAGAATAAAGAGAAACCAATTCCTTAAGGATTAAGACTCGCTTTCAATCAATCTCCAAAAGAACTTAAAGGTCAAAGAGAAACCAATTCCTTAAGGAATAAGACTTGCTTCCAATCAATGGCTAAAAGGACTTAAAGAATAAAGAGAAACCAATTCCTTAAGGGTTAAGACTTGCTTCCAATCAATCTCCAAAAGAACTTGAAGGTCAAAGAGAAACCAATTCCTTAAGGAATAAGACTTGCTTTCAATCAATGGCTAAAAGAACTTAAAGAATAAAGAGAAACCAATTCCTTAAGGATTAAGACTCGCCTCCAATCAATCTCCAAAAGAACTTAAAGGTCAAAGAGAAACCAATTCCTTAAGGAATAAGACTTGCTTCCAATCAATGGCTAAAAGGACTTAAAGAATAAAGAGAAACCAATTCCTTGAGGATTAAGACTCGCTTCCAATCAATCTCCAAAAGAACTTGAAGGTCAAAGAGAAACCAATTCCTTAAGGAATAAGACTTGCTTTCAATCAATGGCTAAAAGAACTTAAAGAATAAAGAGAAACCAATTCCTTAAGGATTAAGACTCGCTTCCAATCAATCTCCAAAAGAACTTAAAGGTCAAAGAGAAACCAATTCCTTAAGGAATAAGACTTGCTTCCAATCAATGGCTAAAAGAACTTAAAGAATAAAGAGAAACCAATTCCCTAAGGATTAAGACTTGCTTCCAATCAATCTCCAAAAGAACTTGAAGGTCAAAGAGAAACCAATTCCTTAAGGAATAAGACTTGCTTTCAATCAATGGCTAAAAGAACTTAAAGAATAAAGAGAAACCAATTCCTTAAGGATTAAGACTTGCTTCCAATCAATCTCCAAAAGAACTTAAAGGTCAAAGAGAAACCAATTCCTTAAGGAATAAGACTTGCTTCCAATCAATGGCTAAAAGGACTTAAAGAATAAAGAGAAACCAATTCCTTGAGGATTAAGACTCGCTTCCAATCAATCTCCAAAAGAACTTAAAGGTCAAAGAGAAACCAATTCCTTAAGGAATAAGACTTGCTTTCAATCAATGGCTAAAAGAACTTAAAGAATAAAGAGAAACCAATTCCTTAAGGATTAAGACTTGCTTCCAATCAATCTCCAAAAGAACTTAAAGGTCAAAGAGAAACCAATTCCTTAAGGAATAAGACTTGCTTTCAATCAATGGCTAAAAGAACTTAAAGAATAAAGAGAAACCAATTCCTTAAGGATTAAGACTTGCTTCCAATCAACCTCCAAAAGAACTTAAAGAATAAAGAGAAACCAATTCCTTAAGGATCAAGACTTCCTTCCAATCAATCTCCAAAAGAACTTAAGGTCAAAGAGAAACCAATTCCTTAAGGAATAAGACTTGCTTCCAATCAATGGCTAAAAGAACTTAAAGGTCAAAGAGAAACCAATTCCTTAAGGAATAAGACTTGCTTCCAATCAATGGCTAAAAGAACTTAAAGAATAAAGAGAAACCAATTCCTTAAGGATTAAGACTCGCTTCCAATCCATCTCCAAAAGAACTTAAAGGTCAAAGAGAAACCAATTCCTTAAGGAATAAGACTTGCTTTCAATCAATGGCTGAAAGAACTTAAAGAATAAAGAGAAACCAATTCCTTAAGGATTAAGACTTGCTTCCAATCAATCTCCAAAAGAACTTAAAGGTCAAAGAGAAACCAATTCCTTAAGGAATAAGACTTGCTTTCAATCAATGGCTAAAAGAACTTAAAGAATAAAGAGAAACCAATTCCTTAAGGATTAAGACTTGCTTCCAATGAATCTCCAAAAGAACTTAAAGGTCAAAGAGAAACCAATTCCTTAAGGAATAAGACTTGCTTTCAATCAATGGCTAAAAGAACTTAAAGAATAAAGAGAAACCAATTCCTTAAGGATTAAGACTTGCTTCCAATCAATCTCCAAAAGAACTTAAAGGTCAAAGAGAAACCAATTCCTTAAGGAATAAGACTTGCTTTCAATCAATGGCTAAAAGAACTTAAAGAATAAAGAGAAACCAATTCCTTAAGGATTAAGACTTGCTTCCAATCAATCTCCAAAAGAACTTAAAGGTCAAAGAGAAACCAATTCCTTAAGGAATAAGACTTGCTTTCAATCAATGGCTAAAAGAACTTAAAGAATAAAGAGAAACCAATTCCTTAAGGATTAAGACTTGCTTCCAATCAATCTCCAAAAGAACTTAAAGGTCAAAGAGAAACCAATTCCTTAAGGAATAAGACTTGCTTTCAATCAATGGCTAAAAGAACTTAAAGAATAAAGAGAAACCAATTCCTTAAGGATTAAGACTTGCTTCCAATCAATCTCCAAAAGAACTTAAAGGTCAAAGAGAAACCAATTCCTTAAGGAATAAGACTTGCTTTCAATCAATGGCTAAAAGAACTTAAAGAATAAAGAGAAACCAATTCCTTAAGGATTAAGACTTGCTTCCAATCAATCTCCAAAAGAACTTAAAGGTCAAAGAGAAACCAATTCCTTAAGGAATAAGACTTGCTTTCAATCAATGGCTAAAAGAACTTAAAGAATAAAGAGAAACCAATTCCTTAAGGATTAAGACTCGCTTCCAATCAATCTCCAAAAGAACTTAAAGGTCAAAGAGAAACCAATTCCTTAAGGAATAAGACTTGCTTTCAATCAATGGCTAAAAGAACTTAAGGGACAAAGAGAAACCAATTCCTTATGGATTAAGACTCGCTTCCAATCAATCTCCAAAAGAACATAAAGGTCAAAGGGAAACCAATTCTTTAAGGAATAAGACTTGCTTTCAATCAATGGCTCAAAGTACTTAAAGAACTTAAAGGTCAAAGAGAAACCAATTCCTTCAGGAATAAGACTTGCTTTCAATCAATGGCTAAAAGAACTTAAAGAATAAAGAGAAACCAATTCCTTAAGGATTAAGACTTGCTTCCAATCAATCTCCAAAAGAACTTAAAGGTCAAAGAGAAACCAATTCCTTAAGGAATAAGACTTGCTTTCAATCAATGGCTAAAAGAACTTAAAGAATAAAGAGAATCCAATTCCTTAAGGATTAAGACTTGCTTCCAATCAATCTCCAAAAGAACTTAAAGGTCAAAGAGAAACCAATTCCTTAAGGAATAAGACTTGCTTTCAATCAATGGCTAAAGAACTTAAAGAATAAAGAGAAACCAATTCCTTAAGTATTAAGACTTGCTTCCAATCAATCTCCAAAAGAACTTAAAGGTCAAAGAGAAACCAATTCCTTAAGGAATAAGACTTGCTTTCAATCAATGGCTAAAAGAACTTAAAGAATAAAGAGAAACCAATTCCTTAAGGATTAAAACTTGCTTCCAATCAATCACGAATAGAACTTAAAGGTCAAAGAGAAACCAATTGCTTAAGGAATAAGACTTGCTTTCAATCAATGGCTAAAAGAACTTAAAGAATAAAGAGAAACCAATTCCTTAAGGATTAAGACTTGCTTCCAATCAATCTCCAAAAGAACTTAAAGGTCAAAGAGAAACCAATTCCTTAAGGAATAAGACTTGCTTTCAATCAATGGCTAAAAGAACTTAAAGAATAAAGAGAAACCAATTCCTTAGGGATTAAGACTTGCTTCCAATCAATCTCCAAAAGAACTTAAAGGTCAAAGAGAAAGCAATTCCTTAAGGAATAAGACTTGCTTTCAATCAATGGCTAAAAGAACTTAAAGAATAAAGAGAAACCAATTCCTTAAGGATTAAGACTTGCTTCCAATCAATCTCCAAAAGAACTTAAAGGTCAAAGAGAAACCAATTCCTTAAGGAATAAGACTTGCTTTCAATCAATGGCTAAAAGAACTTAAAGAATAAAGAGAAACCAATTCCTTGGCGATTAAGACTCGCTTCCAATCAATCTCCAAAAGAACTTAAAGTCGAAGAGAAACCAATTCCTTAAGGAATAAGACTTGCTTCCAATCAATCTCCAAAAGAACTTAAAGAATAAAGAGAAACCAATTCCTTAAGGAATAAGACTTGCTTTCAATCAATGGCTAAAAGAACTTAAAGAATAAAGAGAAACCAATTCCTTAAGGATTAAGACTTGCTTCCAATCAATCTCCAAAAGAACTTAAAGGTCAAAGAGAAACCAATTCCTTAAGGAATAAGACTTGCTTTCCAATCAATGACTAAAAGAACTTAAAGAATAAAGAGAAACTAATTCCTTAAGGATTAAGACTTGCTTCCAATCAATCTCCAAAAGAACTTAAAGGTCAAAGAGAAACCAATTCCTTAAGGAATAAGACTTGCTTTCAATCAATGGCTAAAAGAACTTAAAGAATAAAGAGAAACCAATTCCTTAAGGATTAAGACTTGCTTCCAATCAATCTCCAAAAGAACTTAAAGGTCAAAGAGAAACCAATTCCTTAAGGAATAAGAGTTGCTTTCAATCAATGGCTAAAAGAACTTAAAGAATAAAGAGAAACCAATTCCTTAAGGATTAAGACTTGCTTCCAATCAATCTCCAAAAGAACTTAAAGGTCAAAGAGAAACCAATTCCTTAAGGAATAAGACTTGCTTCCAATCAATGGCTAAAAGAACTTAAAGAATAAAGAGAAACCAATTCCTTAAGGATTAAGACTTGCTTCCAATCAATCTCCAAAAGAACTTAAAGGTCAAAGAGAAACCAATTCCTTAAGGAATAAGACTTGCTTTCAATCAATGGCTAAAAGAACTTAAAGAATAAAGAGAAACCAATTCCTTAAGGATTAAGACTTGCTTCCAATCAATCTCCAAAAGAACTTAAAGGTCAAAGAGAAACCAATTCCTTAAGGAATAAGACTTGCTTTCAATCAATGGCTAGAAGAACTTAAAGAATAAAGAGAAACCAATTCCTTAAGGATTAAGACTTGCTTCCAATCAATCTCCAAAAGAACTTAAAGGTCAAAGAGAAACCAATTCCTTAAGGAATAAGACTTGCTTTCAATCAATGGCTAAAAGAACTTAAAGAATAAAGAGAAACCAATTCCTTAAGGATTAAGACTTGCTTCCAATCAATCTCCAAAAGAACTTAAAGGTCAAAGAGAAACCAATTCCTTAAGGAATAAGACTTGCTTTCAATCAATGGCTAAAAGAACTTAAAGAATAAAGAGAAACCAATTCCTTAAGGATTAAGACTTGCTTTCAATCAATGGCCAAAAGAACTTAAAGAATAAAGAGAAACCAATTCCTTAAGGATTAAGACTCGCTTCCAATCAGTCTCGAAAAGAACTTAATGGTCAAAGAGAAACCAATTCCTTAAGGAATAAGACTTGCTTCCAATCGATGGCTAAAAGGACTTAAAGAATAAAGAGAAACCAATTCCTTAAGGATTAAGACTTGCTTCCAATCAATCTCCAAAAGAACTTAAAGGTCAAAGAGAAACCAATTCCTAAAGGAATAAGACTTGCTTTTAATCAATGGCTAAAAGAACTTAAAGAACAAAGAGAAACCAATTCCTTATGGATTAAGACTTGCTTCCAATCAATCTCCAAAAGAACTTAAAGGTCAAAGAGAAACCAATTCCTACAGGAATAAGACTTGCTTTCAATCAATGGCCAAAAGAACTTAAAGGTCAAAGAGAAACCAATTCCTTAAGGAATAAGACTTGCATTCAATCAATGGCTAAAAGAACTTAAAGAATAAAGAGAAACCAATTCCTTAAGGATTAAGACTTGCTTCCAATCAATCTCCAAAAGAACTTAAAGGTCAAAGAGAAACCAATTCCTTAAGGAATAAGACTTGCTTTCAATCAATGGCTAAAAGAACTTAAAGAATAAAGAGAAACCAATTCCTTAAGGATTAAGACTTGCTTCCAATCAATCTCCAAAAGAGCTTAAAGGTCAAAGAGAAACCAATTCCTTCAGGAATAAAACTTGCTTTCAATCAATGGCTAAAAGAACTTAAAGAATAAAGAGAAACCAATTCCTTAAGGATTAAGACTTGCTTCCAATCAATCTCCAAAAGAACTTAAAGGTCAAAGAGAAACCAATTCTTTAAGACTTGCTTCCAATCAATGGCTAAAAGAACTTAAAGAATAAAGAGAAACCAATTCCTTAAGGATTAAGACTTGCTTCCAATCAATCTCCAAAAGAACTTAAAGGTCAAAGAGAAACCAATTCCTTAAGGAATAAGACTTGCTTTCAATCAATGGCCAAAAGAACTTAAAGAATAAAGAGAAACCAATTCCTTAAGGATTAAGACTTGCTTCCAATCAATCTCCAAAAGAACTTAAAGGTCAAAGAGAAACCAATTCCTTAAGGAATAAGGCTTGCATTCAATCAATGGCTGAAAGAACTTAAAGAATAAAGAGAAACCAATTCCTTAAGGAATAAGACTTGCTTCCAATCAATCTACAAAAGAACTTAAAGGTCAAAGAGAAACCAATTCCTTAAGGAATAAGACTTGCTTTCAATCAATGGCTAAAAGAACTTAAAGGTCAAAGAGAAACCAATTCTTTAAGACTTGCTTCCAATCAATCACCAAAGGAACTTAAAGGTCAAAGAGAAACCAATTCCTTAAGGAATAAGACTTGCTTTCAATCAATGGCCAAAAGAACTTAAAGAATAAAGAGAAACCAATTCCTTAAGGATTAAGACTTGCTTCCAATCAATTTCCAAAAGAACTTAAAGGTCAAAGAGAAACCAATTCCTTAAGGAATAAGACTTGCTTTCAATCAATGGCTAAAAGAACTTAAAGAATAAAGAGAAACCAATTCCTTAAGGATTAAGACTTGCTTCCAATCAATCTCCAAAAGAACTTAAAGGTCAAAGAGAAACCAATTCCTTAAGGAATAAGACTTGCTTTCAATCAAAGGGTAAAAGAACTTAAAGAATAAAGAGAAACCAATTCCTTAAGGATTAAGACTTGCTTCCAATCAATCTCCAAAAGAACTTAAAGGTCAAAGAGAAACCAATTCCTTAAGGAATAAGACTTGCTTTCAATCAATGGCTAAAAGAACTTAAAGAATAAAGAGAAACCAATTCCTTAAGGATTAAGACTTGCTTCCAATCAATCTCCAAAAGAACTTAAAGAACAAAGAGAAACCAATTCCTTAAGGATTAAGACTTGCTTCCAATCAATCTCCAAAAGAACTTAAAGGTCAAAGAGAAACCAATTCCCTAAGGAATAAGACTTGCTTTCAATCAATGGCTAAAAGAACTTAAAGAATAAAGAGAAACCAATCTCTTTAAGGATTAAGCACTTGCTTCCAAACAATGCCCAAAAGAACTTCAAGGTCAAGAACAAATCAATTCCTTAAGGGCTAAGACTTGCTTTCAATCAATGGCTAAAAGAACTTGAAGAATAAAGAGAAACCAATTCCTTAAGCGATTAAGACTTGCATTCCAATCAATCTCCAAAAGAACTTAAAGGTCAAAGAGAAACCAATTCCTTAAGGAATAAGACTTGCTTTCAATCAATGGCTAGAAGAACTTAAAGAATAAAGAGAATCCAATTCCTTAAGTATTAAGACTTACTTCCAATCAATCTCCAAAAGAACTTGAAGGTCAAAGAAAAACCAATTCCTTAAGGAATAAGACTTGCTTTCAATCAATGGCTAAAAGAACTTAAAGAATAAAGAGAAACCAATTCCTTAAGGATTAAGACTTGCTTCCAATCAATCTCCAAAAGAACTTAAAGGTCAAAGAGAAACCAATTCTTAAGGATTAAGACTTTGCTTTCAATCAATGGCTAAAAGAACTTAAAGAATAAAGAGAAACCACCTTAAGGATTAAGACTCGTTTCCAATCAATCTCCAAAAGAACTTAAAGGTCAAAGAGAAACCAATTCCTTAAGGAATAAGACTTGCTTTCAATCAATGGCTAAAAGAACTTAAAGAATAAAGAGAAATCAAATTCTTAAGCATTAAGACTTGCTTCCAATCAATCTCCAAAAGAACTTAAAGTCAAAGAGAAACCAATTCCTTAAGGAATAAGACTTGCTTTCAATCAATGGCTAAAAGAACTTAAAGAATAAAGAGAAACCAATTCCTGATGGATCAAGACTCGCTTCCAATCAATCTCCAAAAGAACTTAAAGGTCAAAGAGAAACCAATTCCTTAAGGAATAAGACTTGCTTTCAATCAATGGCTAAAAGAACTTAAAGAATAAAGAGAAACCAATTCCTTAAGGGTTAAGACTTGCTTCCAATCAATCTCCAAAAGAACTTGAAGGTCAAAGAGAAACCAATTCCTTAAGGAATAAGACTTGCTTTCAATCAATGGCTAAAAGAACTTAAAGAATAAAGAGAAACCAATTCCTTAAGGATTAAGACTTGCTTCCAATCAATCTCCAAAAGAACTTAAAGGTCAAAGAGAAACCAATTCCTTAAGGAATAAGACTTGCTTTCAATCAATGGCTAAAGAACTTAAAGAATAAAAAGAAACCAATTCCTTAAGGATTAAGACTTGCCTCCAATCAATCTCCAAAAGAACTTAAAGGTCAAAGAGAAACCAATTCCTTAAGGAATAAGACTTGCTTTGAATCAATGGCTAAAAGGACTTAAAGAATAAAGAGAAACTAATTCCTTAAGGATTAAGACTTGCTTCCAATCAATCTCCAAAAGAACTTAAAGGTCAAAGAGAAACCAATTCCTTAAGGAATAAGACTTGCATTCAATCAATGGCTAAAAGAACTTAAAGAACAAAGAGAAACCAATTCCTTATGGATTAAGACTTGCTTCCAATCAATGGCTAAAAGAACTTAAAGAACAAAGAGAAACCAATTCCTTAAGGATTAAGACTTGCTTCCAATCAATCTCCAAAAGAACTTAAAGGTCAAAGAGAAACCAATTCCTTAAGGAATAAGACTTGCTTTCAATCAATGGCTAAAAGAACTTAAAAGAATAAAGAGAAACCAATTCCTTAAGGATTAAGACTTGCTTCCAATCAATCTCCAAAAGAACTTAAAGGTCAAAGAGAAACCAATTCCTTAAGGAATAAGACTTGCTTTCAATCAATGGCTAAAAGAACTTAAAGAATAAAGAGAAACCAATTCCTTAAGGATTAAGACTCGCTTCCAATCAATCTCCAAAAGAACTTAAAGGTCAAAGAGAAACCAATTCCTTAAGGAATAAGACTTGCTTTCAATCAATGGCTAAAAGAACTTTAAAGAATGAGAAACCAACTCTTAAGGATTAAGACTTGCTTCCAATCAATCTCCAAAAGAACTTAAAGGTCAAAGAGAAACCAATTCCTTAAGGAATAAGACTTGCATTCAATCAATGGCTAAAAGAACTTAAAGAATAAAGAGAAACCAATTCTTTAAGACTTGCTTCCAATCAATCTCCAAAAGAACTTAAAGGTCAAAGAGAAACCAATTCCTTAAGGAATAAGACTTGCTTTCAATCAATGGCTAAAAGAACTTAAAGAATAAAGAGAAACCAATTCCTTAAGGATTAAGACTTGCTTCCAATCAATCTCCAAAAGAACTTAAAGTCAAAGAGAAACCAATTCCTTAAGGAATAAGACTTGCATTCAATCAATGGCTAAAAGAACTTAAAGAATAAAGAGAAACCAATTCCTTAAGGATTAAGACTTGCTTCCAATCAATCTCCAAAGAACTTAAAGCGTCAAAGAGAAACCAATTCCCAGGAATAAGACTTGCTTTCAATGAATGGCTAAAAGAACTTAAAGAATAAAGAGAAACCAATTCCTTAAGGATTAAGACTTGCTTCCAATCAATCTCCAAAAGAACTTTAAGGTCAAAGAGAAACCAATTCCTTAAGGAATAAGACTTGCTTCCAATCAATGGCTAAAAGGACTTAAAGAATAAAGAGAAACCACCTTTAAGGATTAAGACTTGCTTCCAATCAATCTCCAAAAGAACTTAAAGGTCAAAGAGAAACCAATTCCTTAAGAAATAAGACTTGCTTTCAATCAATGGCTAAAAGAACTTAAAGAATAAAGAGAAACCAATTCCTTATGGATTAAGACTTGTTTCCAATCAATCTCCAAAAGAACTTAAAGGTCAAAGAGAAACCAATTCCTTAAGGAATAAGACTTGCTTTCAATCAATGGCTAAAAGAACTTAAAGAATAAAGAGAAACCAATTCGTTAACGATTAAGACTCGCTTCCGATCAATCTCCAAAAGAACTTAAAGGTCAAAGAGAAACCAATTCTTCAAGGAATAAGACTTGCTTTCAATCAATGGCTAAAAGAACTTAAAGAATAAAGAGAAACCAATTCCTTAAGGATTAAGACTTGCTTCCAATCAATCTCCAAAAGAACTTAAAGGTCAAAGAGAAACCAATTCTTAAGGATTAGGACTTGCTTTCAAATAATGGGCAAAAGAACTTTAAGAACAAAGAGAAACCAATTCCTTATGGATTAAGACTCGTCATCAATCTCCAAAAGAACTTGAAGGTCAAAGAGAAACCAATTCCTTAAGGAATAAGACTTGCTTTCAATCAATGGCTAAATGAACTTAAAGAATAAAGAGAAACCAATTCCTTAAGGATTAAGACTCGCTTCCAATCAATCTCCAAAAGAACTTAAAGGTCAAAGAGAAACCAATTCCTTACGGAATAAGACTTGCTTTCAATCAATGGCTAAAAGAACTTAAAGAATAAAGAGAAACCAATTCCTTAAGGATTAAGACTCCCTTCCAATCAATCTCCAAAAGAATTTAAAGGTCAAAGAGAAACAATTTCCTTAAGGAATAAAACTTGCTTTCAATCAATGGCGAAAAGAACATAAAGAACGAAGAGAAACAAATTCCTTAAAGATAGATTAAGCACTTGCATTCCATCATCAATGTCCAAAAAGAACTTAAGGAGTCAAAGAGTAAACCAATTCCTTAAGGAATAAGACTTGCCTCAATCAATGGCATAAAGAACTTAAAGAACAAAGAGAAACCAATTCCTTAAGGATTAAGACTTGCTTCCAATCAATGGTCAAAAGAACTTAAAGAATAAAGAGAAATCAATTCCTTAAGGATTAAGACTTACTTCCAATGAATCTCCAAAAGAAATTAAAGGTCAAAGAGAGACCAATTCCCATGAATAAGACTTGCATTCAATCAATGGGCTAAAAGAACTTAAAGAATAAAGAGAAAACCAATTCCTTAAGGATTAAAACTTGCTTGCAATCAATCTCCAAAAGAACTTAAAGGTCAAAGAGAAACCAATTCCTTAAGGAATAAGACTTGCTTCCAATCAATGGCTAAAAGAACTTAAAGAATAAAGAGAAACCAATTCCTTAAGGATTAAGTCTTGCTTCCAATCAATCTCCAAAAGAACTTAAAGGTCAAAGAGAAACCAATTCCTTAAGGAATAAGACTGCTTTCAATCAATGTGCTAAAAGAACTTTAAGCAATGTAAAGAGAAACCTTCAATTCCTTAAGGATTAAGACTTGCTTCCAATCAACAATGGCCATTAAAGGAACTTAAGGTCAAAGAGAAACCAATTCCTTGAGGAATAAGACTCTCGCTTTCAATCAATGGCTAAAAGAACTTAAAGAACAAAGAGAAACCAATCTCCTTAAGGAATAAGACTCAGATTCCAATCAATGGCCCAAAGAACTTAAAGTCAAAGAGAAACCAATTGCTTAAGGAATAAGACTTGCTTTCAATCAATGGCTAAAAGAACTTAAAGAACAAAGCGAGACCAATACCTTATGGATTAAGACTTGCTTCCAATCAATCTCCAAAAGAACATAAAGTCAAAGAGAAATGAATTCCTTAAGGAATAAGACTTGCTTTCAATCAATGGCTAAAAGAACTTAAAGAATAAAGAGAAACCAATTCCTTAAGGATCAAGCACTTGCCTCCAATCAATATTCAAAAGAACTTCAAGGTCAAAGAGAAACCAATTCTTATAAGGAATAAAGCACTCTGTATTCAATCAATGGCCTAAAGGAACTTAAGGTGCTAATAAAGAGTAAAACCAGCCTCTTATGATTAAGACTGGCTTCCAATCAATCTCCAAAAGAACTTAGAAGTCAAAGAGAAACGAATTCCTTAAGGAATAAGACTTTGCTTTCAATCAATGGCTAAAAGAACTTAAAGAATAAAGTAGAAACCAATTCCTTATGGATTAAGACTCGCTTCCAATCAATCTCCAAAAGAACTTAAAGGTCAAAGAGAAACCAATTCCTTAAGGAATAAGACTTGCATTCAATCAATGGCTAAAAGAACGTAAAGAACCAAGAGAAACCAATTCCTTATGGATTAAGACTTGCTTCCAATCAATCTCCAAAAGAACTTAAAGGTCAAGGAGAAACCAATTCCTTAAGGAATAGGACTTGCTTTCAATCAATGGCCAAAAGAACTTAATGAACGAAGGAAACCAATTCCTTAAGGATTAAGACTTGCTTCCAATCAATCTCCAAAAGAACTTGAAGGGCAAAGAGGAACCAATTCCATATAGACTAAGACTTGCATTCAATCAATGGCGAAAAGAACTTAAGGAAAAAAGTGAAACCAATTCCTTAAGCATTAGGACTCGTTTCTAATTAATCCACAAAATAACGTAAAGGTCAAAGAGAAACCAATTCCTTAAGGAATAAGACTTGCTTCCAATCAATCTCCAAAAGAACTTAAAGGTCAAAGAGAAACCAATTCCTTATGGAATAAGACTTGCTTTCATTCAATGGCTAAAAGAACTTAAAAAACAAAGAGAAACCAATTCCTTATGGAATAAGAGTTGCTTTCAATCAGTGGTCAAAAGAACATAAAGAACAAAGAGAAACCAATTCCTTATGGATTAAAACTTGCTTCCAATCAATCTCCAAAAGAACTTAAAGTCAAAGAGAAACCAATTCCTTAAGGAATAAGACTTGTTTCAATCAATGGCTAAAAGAACTTAAATAATAAAGAGAAACCAATTCCTTAAGGATTAAGACCTGCTTCCAATCAATCTCCAAAAGAACTTAAAGGTCAAAGAGAAACCAATTCCTTAAGGAATAAGACTTGCTTTCAATCAATGGCTAAAAGAACTTAAATAATAAAGAGAAACCAATTCCTTAAGGATTAAGACTTTGCTTTCAATCAATCTCCAAAAGAACTTAAAGGTCAAAGAGAAACCAATTCTTAAGGATTAAGACTTGCTTTCAATCAATCTCCAAAAGAACTTAAAGAACAAAGAGAAACCAATTCCTTAAGGAATAAGACTTGCTTTCAATCAATGGCCAAAAGAACTTAAAGAACAAAGAGAAACCAATTCCTTATGGATTAAGACTTGCTTTCAATCAATCTCCAAAAGAACTTAAAGAACAAAGAGAAACCAAATCCTTAAGGAATAAGACTTGCTTTCAATCAATGGCCAAAAGAACTTGAAGGTCAAAGAGAACCCAATTCCTTATGGATTAAGACTTGCTTTCAATCAATCTCCAAAAGAACTTAAAGCCAAAGAGAAACCAATTCCTTACGGAATAAGACTTGCTTTCAATCAATCTCCAAAAGTACTTAAAGAGAGAAACCAATTCCTTAAGAATAAGACTTGCTTGCAATCAATGGCCAAAAAGAACTTAAAGGTCAATGAGAAACCAATTCCCTAAGGAATAAGACTTGCTTTCAATCAATGGCTCCAAAAGAACTTAAGGAATAAAGAGAAACCAATTCCTTAAGGAATAAGACTTGGTTTCAATCAATCTCCAAAATGACTTAAAGGTCAAAGAGAAACCAATTCCTTAAGGAATAAGACTTGCTTCTAATCAATGGCTAAAGAACTTAAAGAATAAAGACAAACCAATTCCTTAAGGAATAAGACTTGGTTTCCAATCAATCTCCAAAAGAACTTAAAGGTCAAAGAGAAACCAATTCCTTAAGGAATAAGACTTGCTTTCAATCAATGGCTAAAAGAACTTAAAAGAATAAAGAGAAACCAATTCCTTAAGGATTAAGACTTGCTTCCAATCAATCTCCAAAAGAGCTTAAAGGTCAAAGAGAAACCAATTCCTTAAGGAATAAGACTTGCTTTCAATCAATGGCCAAAAGAACTTAAAGAATAAAGAGAAACCAATTCCTTAAGGATTAAGACTTTGCTTCAATCAATCTCCAAAAGAACTTAAAGTCAAAGAGAAACCAATTCCTTAAGGAATAATAAGACTTGCTTTCAATCAATGGCTAAAAGAACTTAAAGAATAAAGAGAAACCAATTCCCTAAGGATTAAGACTTGCTTCCAATCAATCTCCAAAAGAACTTAAAGGTCAAAGAGAAACCAATTCCTTAAGGAATAGGACTTGCATTCAATCAATGGCTCAAATAACTTGAAGAATAAAGAGAAACAAATTCCTAAAGGATCAAGATTTGCTTCCAATCAATCTCCAAAAGAACTTAAAGGTCAAAGAGAAACCAATTCCTTAAGGAATAAGACTTGCTTTCAATCAATGGCTAAAAGAACTTAAAGAATAAAGAGAAACCAATTCCTTAAGGATTAAGACTTGCTTCCAATCAATCTCCAAAAGAACTTAAAGGTCAAAGAGAAACCAATTCCTTAAGGAATAAGACTTGCTTTCAATCAATGGCTAAAAGAACTTAAAGAACAAAGAGAAACCAATTCCTTATGGATTAAGACTTGCTTCCAATCAATCTCCAAAAGAACTTAAAGGTCAAAGAGAAACCAATTCCCTAAGGAATAAGACTTGCTTTCAATAAATGGCAAAAGAACTTAAAGAATAAAGAGAAACCAATTCCTTAAGGATTAAGACTTGCATCCAAGACTTGCTTCAATCAATCAATGGCTAAAAGAACTTAAAGAACAAAGAGAAACCAATTCCTTAAGGCTTCAATAAGACTTGCTTAGAAATCAATGGAAAAAAAAGAACTTAAAGAACTTAAAGAGAAACCAATTCCTCCTAAGGATTAAGGTTTGCTTCCAATCAATCTCCAGAAGAACTTAAAGGTCAAAGAGAAACCAATTCCTTGAGGAAAAAGACTTGCTTTCAATCAATGGCTAAACGAATTTAAAGAATCAAAGAGAAACCAAATTTAAGGATTAAGACTTGCTTCAAATCAATCTCCAAAGAAC
>JAVHNO010000016.1:0-31044 GCA_031439595.1 Pterocarpus santalinus
AGTCTATTCATTTGCAAACTATTCAAAGAATAAAAATGAAAAAAAAAGTATAAAAATAAAATGTAAAAATAAAACTATAAAAATAAAAATGTAAAAATAAAACTATAAAAATTAAAATAGAGGTTGCTGTTGAGAGCAAAATCCAAGGACAAGAAAAGAAGGAATCAAGCGGAAGAAAATTAAATAAAACATTCTTTCTAGCATAATCTAAAGTCATGAGTCCAAAAACACCCAGCCTCGACCCCACCAACCATACTTTAATCCAAATTGTGAGCAGAATGCCTACAAAAAGACTGACCCTCACCATCGTACTAGAAAAAATAAAAATCAAAATAGAACAGCAACCCCTCTTTCACTATAGATCAAACACCCTCCATAATTTGGTGTAGTATCTACCTAGTTTTGAGTTTTGGAGGTTAAGGGCTAGTTGAAAGTTGAGAAGATGAAGAGGAGAAAGGAAGCAAGATAGAAGGAGAATGAAAAGAGTGGAGGCTACAATGGAATGGAGGCCCAGTGAGGGAGTTGGAGGAGATTTCTTGGAGCTTAACTCATGTCTTGGTAGTTAGAATCTTAGCCTTTTATTGGTAAAAGATAAGTTGAGAAAATTCAAGCTAAATCTTCTCTCCTCCTTGGGCCTTGGTTAGGCGCCACTTACTATAGGTGAGAATGGCTAAATTTTATCCACTCATCTTAGGGTTTTTATGTTTACAATCCCTGTAGTTTAGTTTTGGTAGTATAAAATGCCAAATTTTGCTTTCAAATCGGCAACACATTACTAGTAGTTTTTGGAATTTTTCTGCACATTTTATTTTAAATTCTCTCAATCCTAATCTCTTCAACTTCTAATTAAGCTTCTACTTAACCTTTGATTGTCTCTTAATTACCTCTACATATTGTCCAATGTTGGAAACCTCAAGATAAATCAATTCACAGTAATTTAAACGCATGTGCAATTTTTGAATGTTACACACATACACACAGAGAGATATATATAGTCTCACTAAAATTTGAACTACAAATATACTTCATTTACTCATCACCACGATCTCCAAGATCAAGAGGCTCAAGCAGGTGGTGCCTCTGATCCCAAGCTAGAAACTACACTTGGGGCCAAGACTCCTGATAATGAACTCCAAATGGAATAAGACCTCACCAAATCTAACACAAAGAAAAAGGGTAAAGAGCTTCAAAACTCACTTTAATCTTTAAGAGAAAGATTTAAGCAAAAGAGAAGGGATGGGTCACTTCTAATTTTCACTTTCTCTCACTTCAAGAGGAGAGAAAGGTTAGAGGAAGTAGACAATGATGATAATGATGATGAAGAAGTGGAAAAAGGGTAGATTTGTGAGGGAAATTGTAACACCTTACCAGATAAAGTACTATCGCTTAAGCTCAAGTAATGAAGATTATCTGGTAGGTGATTCACGTGTAGTACTTGTTAAATTCTATTTTTTGTATTATTATTAGTTACCCACATAAAAATGCTTAATCACGTAACAAAAATTCTACAGCATGTATTGCGGAATAAATGTTAGTTAATCAGTATACTGTAAATAACGTAACATAAATAAAAATACAATAAGAACAGAACTACTGCAAAAGGGCATCATAAATATATATATATAGACATCTGATTTTTAAAGTTTATCAAAATCGATATAGGGTAATCAACATGAGGCCACTAATACAAAACAAAATAGCTAGTCTCAACAGTCCTCCCCAAAATGGTCTCTAGGTTGTGACATTTCATGTCATATCTCCTAACATCTATCTCATCTATCCATGACCTTGGATTGGCGCTAAACTTGAGGGCCATTACTGTACATCTACTACTTTGGCTTTGCGGCATCCTTGCACGCTACCTAAACGGGAATCGAAGAAAGGAAACCAGATTAGCTCATGATGGTGTCAATTTCGCTGGAGGGTGACCCACATTAGGAGCAGAGGACGAGGAAGAAGAATTAGCCGCCTCGGACGGATCCCCCTCCGAGGTCGAGGCCGAGTAATGCATCGACTTGCGGTGGGCCGAAGCCAGAAGGGCCATGAGGAGCGTGATGCTGCTTTGGTGCTTTAGCAGTAATTGGTGGTGGAAATGGATGGAGCCATGTGAAAGAGGTATGGCAATGTAAGGGGATGATGTACAGGATCAAAAAGAGGATGCATAAGCGGGACGGTGAAATCTCTACGGAAGAAGAAATAGAGCAAGAATCGAGCATCAGCGGGATTTCTGATATATATATATATAGAATCCAAGAACCGGGTCAAAGGTGTATATGTAGCTCGGGGAACTTCAATGAATAGCACTCCGGGTCGCTCAAAGTGCGTTCCTTATGCTCCTCGAGAATGATGCGAACGATGCGATAGGGTGAGAAATAAATATTTCTCAAGGTAGGAATTAAGTAGTATCTATACATCTCTGTCATCATTGTCATTCCCGAGTTGTTTCTGATTGGTGCAATAGTTGTCCAAATAGTACTAAGTATAATGATAATATTTAACTTAAATACTTGTTTGTAAAGCATACATCGAAACAAATTCAATTCTTAGTTAATGTGTATACTACTAATGCACTCAAACTGGGTGAATCATAAAGTTGGAGCAATAGCATATTAAAGAATAATAATAAATACGAGATCTAAAATAATCTAATTAAGAAGCATCACATCTGTATATATGAATGTGCAATTAGGGAAAATGCATCCATATCCTTGAAGGCCTTTGGCTCATTAGATCTTATTTCCATCCCTTGGTCCCCTAGGAGTTATTAGCCATATACTCTTGGGTAGTAGTCCGCTTTTGGGACCGGAAGGCTTGTTCCTATAATGTGGATTAGTCAGTTTACTTTCCCGATCTTTCCCAGCTGATTATTTGTAACACCCTACTAATTTGATGTTATGCTTAAGTCATAGCATGAAATCAAGTAGATTGTGTTACACAAATATTAACTACTGCTTTACCTCTCATGATTTGTGCTTCTTTAAATTGTCATTCTAATTTTTTTAATGATTTAAACTGACGCTTGTTGCATATACTAAAAGCAAAACAGAATTTAATGCAAAAATATCACCATGGACAAAGAATAGGGTATTACATCATAACTTTCTTTGATATCGTGCATATATATATATATATATATATATATATCAAAAGTCAACACTTCAGCTTTATGTACACAAAGTTTCAAAGTAGAATACATAAATGGCTCTGCAGTATACCAAAAGACAATAATGCCCGGGGATCAGTCAAAACATCCTATGGTCCTCGTGAGGACATTTTTATGCAACCTTACTACTAATCCTCTCTGTTAAGTCTATGACCCAAAGCTACGATATGCATCCAAAAGAGGGATCATCTTTGCATACAACATCTCCCTACCGCCATATTGATCCTACTGGAGTCAAGCAGCCATTGGCCATGCCAGTTTGGCTGGTGCGGGTAGTCCGCGACTGGGTCCCGAGGGAGGAGGTGACTCTACTAAAGTAGCGCGGCATTATCCGAGAACTGCCGCCGAGGTGACTCGATGCCAGGGGTTAGCGAGAGCTGCACTTGTACTGTGAGTGCAAGAGGAGTTGGAGGTGGGTGCGCCATGTGCAACGGGACAACAATGTATGAAGTGGCAGGGTCAAAAAATAGGGTGATGTAAAGGGACATCAAAGTTCCTGTTGCTAAAGAGGTAGAGGCGGAAGTTACACAGAATCTGCTATATACAAGGAATCCAACCTTGCCCTGGATCATGGTGTGAAGCTTTGTAAAGCTGTGGATCTCAATGAAAAGGGTAGCCGTGGAGTCCATCGCTAGTGTCTGAGAATGATGCGGGAAATGCAGAACGAGATGAGAATTTCAAGAAATTCTCGATGTAGGGGTTCGGTATAATGGTTAGTATCGTCCACATACATTCTCGCTTGCCTCGGGTCATTTTATTTAATTATAAAAACATGTGTCGCAGATAAAACATCCCTTTAAATGAGTTCAAAAATGTCTCCAGTCCGAGGCAAGGATCGGTTTACTTTAGACAACATAAGAAACAAAAATAAATTACTAATAATGATACATAGAATAATAAATGTAATAAATAAATAAACAAAGAATAAGCAAAACATAATAGACAATTGTAAACATCTTGACACAATTATCTCTATGCAACCATAAGGTCAGCCATGTGATCATGCAGTACTTAATCATGAGCCTTGCTTCATAAGCTTTTGCTATCATTTTCCATCTCTTGGTCCCTTGGAGTTCTTGGCCATTTACAGACTCCCCTGGGTAATAGTCCTGCTTTTCAGGATCTAGCTCGTTCCTATACAGGAACACCAGGTTTACTTTCCCGGACCTTCCCACTGATCTATTCCCCTTAACTTCTTATCCTGGCTGGCCCAGAAGTAGCATGGAACTTTCATAGTAACATATTCCTTATTATAACTCTCATAGCTTTCTTGAAAATGCACATGCATTAACATGTAATTCATAACTTATGCATGGATTCTACCAAAATTTCGGCAGCATAACAGAATGTGTCCCGACTTCCCACATGAATAGTGCCAAAGACACATCAGGAACATCAATTTTGTCACAAAAATCCACAACATTACATACATATTTCAACATGGAACTCATAATAACAATAAGCTCGCTAAGGCACGGTTTCCGCCTCAACATAGCAAGCCAACCGGGTTCTTTTAAATCAAGCCATAATTTATTTAACTCACTTGGACCTCAATTTTGGTATGTTGAAGTATTATGTGTCTAGTTTCTAACCTCTTTAGTCCCATCTAATTTTGATATCTATAACTTCAAGATATTTAGGTTTTATCCCGCTTTTACCCAAAGTAGCTAGAATCAGAACAACTAAAAGTAAAAATTCACTAAAAATGCAAAACCTTGACTCAAATTACACGAAATTGGACTCATATTAAAGCTAACAGAATGTAACGCTTTCATTTACTAAACTTAGTAGGGATCGAGTTACAAGCCCCGAATTCTAACCTTCCTAAATTGCCCTATTCTGGCCCGGTTTGGACATAGGGCAACTTTCTTGGATCATTGAGCAACTGGCCAGGACCTTATCTAATGTAGAAATTGTTATGGGACATTCTATTATGTGTAAGCTTTCAAAAAAGTTAGTTTCAAACTCATTTTCAGAGTAGTATAGGGCGAGTTCTACCACTGAACAACCTAAGTCTCATTTCAGAACTGCAGTCAAAACCCTAGGTAGAAATTCAAAAATTCATTATCGCTTCTCAGATTCTAATACAAAAAGCTCTATGATATATCTATGGAAAGCCCCAGATGTCTAGTTTCATATAAAAATGGTTCCACCTAATTTAATCTGCTTTGTGAAGGCGGAGCTGTACACACTCTGCCAGATGGATCAGCTTTGAGGGTTTTGGTAATTCTCTAACCCATCGCCTTCTTCCTATTTTATAATTCTTTCTTGCTTCCAATTGGTTTTAGATCAAACAAACAACCCAAAAACAATCACATATTATCCATAATCATTCATTTAACACATCAAAGAAGGTGAAAAATAATCCAAGCTCAGCCGCCCAAGACCACAGAATGGATGTGCAAGAGAATAAAACCTCTACCTTTGTTCTAAGTGATTTTGCTAGATTTTGGAAGGCTTGGATGAGCAAAAAGCTTCTGATTGGGCTTGATGTTGGTTGGAGTTATGTGTGTGAAGAAGAGAGGAAGAGAGCTGAAAGGAGAAGAGAAAGTTAGGCTAGAAAAATGGGTACGAGGGGAAAGGAGAGGAATTGTGTTATAAAGCATTGTGTGTGGTAGTTAGCTTCTTGGATTTTGATTGGTTGAACACAATAGGCTGAAATTTAGCCAGCCCTCCTTAGTCTTTGTGGCCAAAGTGGCGCCACCTTCTTAACTGTGTTGTTGTGGCTGAGTAATCAGCCCCTAGCTCATAGTGAGGTTTAAAGATTGCTTAATTCCATTGGTTCGGTTTAAACCACGCTTAAAATACCATAATTTTACCGATTTCCTTTAAATCAGTGTCAGTTTTTCAATAAAATTTGTATGAAATCTCCTATACTCCTAACTTAATTCTCTCATATCTAAACTCAAGTAATTATAATCAATTGATTCCTAAATAATTATTTAACCGAATTTTGATTATTCTCAATTATTCGATAAAATTGAATAATTAGGCTTAAAACATTAGATGTTACATTATTCCCCTTAATTTATTAAGAATGGCCGCCTTAAGTGATATGGAATTCTTTATAATATCATATGAAAATGAATGTACATCTAATTTGATTCTTCAAATATCATGTATTTTATGTTATTATAAATTTCTACAATATATACTCAGACTTCTTCTCAGAAATTTGGCAGCATAACGGATCAAGTCCACTTCACATGAATAGTGCGAGACAATCAGGACATTTAAATCGTTAGGTAAACTCAATATAAAACATCATATTCATACCAAGAATATAACAATATTCTTAAGTGCAAGATTTTGAATCTCATGTACTCGATCCATCTTGTGAGGCTTTTAATTTTTATTAAGGTTCAGAGTTCGACTTTCAATATCTAATCCGGGTTCCAAATTCCGTTCTTATATAGGGTTCCGAGCTTCCTTACATTATGTTCGATCTCCCGAGATTACATACGTTCTCCGACGCGTGCAGAGGGTTATGCGACTTCGACCTTACTCCCACCATTGGTCTTCCTCGAGACTTGAAGCAAGTATGTTTCTAAATCCCGAGCTTCCTATTTACTCCAGATCCCGAGGTTCAACATCAAATATGCCCAACCTTGCTCTCTCTACCACAAGTTAAAGTGCAGGTTCTTAAAATAGAATCTTGCGATATGGATTCCTATTTACTAAGTCCGAGTTCAATCATCTAATAAACCCCCCAAATTGAACCTTAAGTATATGCTTCTGGGTTCATCCTTACATACTCCCGACCTAGTTTTCTATTTTACTAAGTCCCGACTTCAATTTCAAGTATTCTGACCTAGTCCCTTAAGTTTAGAGTTTTCTTGATTTGGCAATTATGCCGACTCTAGCTCTCTATTCACTAACCCCGACTTCCACCATTAATTAAGTTATTTGTGTTTTATCTCGGACTTGTCCTACCCTAGCTTAATTGCACTCTTATGGAGGGAAAAATTCACTAAAAATAGAAATATGGGTGAAATTATCTTGAAATTCTAGGTAGTGATCTTCACTCTTTTATTTTGTTTAACTCAAGAAAGCTTGAAGTTTGGTTATTCTCATGACCAAGAATCTTTAGAGTGAAAACTTGAGAAAATCTTTCATGCTCTTCAGGAGCAAAAGTTTCTATTTTTGGTTAAATACGTTCTTGTTCTTTCTCTTCAAGTGTTCTTTGATGCTTCTACTTTTGGAAAAATAAGTTCTTTAAGATTCTTCTTCAAGCTGTTCTTGATGTTTCTGGCTTTTGGTAAAAAAATGTTCATGTTATTATTCTTGAATGTTCTTGATGTTCATGGTGGTATTTTACTTAGAGTTGTTAGTTTTTCTTATGATGAGTTTATGATTAGAAAAGTTTCATCTTTACATGTTTTTTCATGATTTGATAAGACTATGAACATCTTAAAATCTTAAAGCTTTAAAAGGTTTCCTTCTTGATGCATAAAAAGTATGGTGCAAGTTTGCTGCCTTCATAAAAAGTCTTATTTTTGTTTCGCTTGAAGGCATTTGAGACTATATGTAAAAGCTTTCAAGCTCTTTTGGAATATTAAGCCTTTTGAGTTATAAAAATGAAAGTATTTTGTCACTTTATGTTTTAAAGATTGGATTCTTCTTGGATGCAAATCCTTTCATAAAGTTTCTTTAAACTTTAACCAAGAAGGTGACTTTAAGTCATAAAGTTATCAGTTTGCACACTAGGGTCTTGTAAAGGTGGGAATCTTGAGATGAATATATTAGTAAAGTTCAGTGAGCTTTAAGCAAAGCTGTCTACTTTTGAGTCATAGAAATGCTGTCTTTTATAAAGATCAAGACTTTGCTTACTAACACTAAAGCTAACGTTTTATATTACTATTTCATAAAGTAGGAATCTTTAGAGCATTAAGATAACTTTGAATCATAAAGTTGGAGACCTTGATGGTCTTAGAATAAATAAAAGTGTCAACTTTCATAAAGAATAAAAACTTTACGAATCTACTTTTATAAAGAATTTTAGTAACTTTTATAATACTGTCGCAAGAGTAAGATCTCAAGTTATGTTAGTGATAAAAGCTTGGAAACTTTTTTTAACGTGGTTAAGGTTAAAAATTACCCTTGTGATTAGTGAACATGGTGTTGTTGGGTTCATGAGTGTGATTATGCGTTATATTATGACCTAAGGATTAGAGAGATCTCAAACTTCTTAAAAGCGAAGTATGATTAGGGCCTTTTAGCATACTATAAACCTAGGAATCACTAAGTGCGCTTATCTTAAGGAAAGGAAACAATCACTTAATCTTAATTAAATTAGAGCAAGCATTCCATAAGATATATACTCAAGTAAAGAATAATTCCCACATCAGGAATCTCAAGTAACTAAAAGACCATGTGTACATATATTTTAACTAAGTGATTCTCTCTATCGGGTAACCATAGGAAATCATATGATGACTCAAGATCAAGATTCTTCACAAAGAATAATTATGAATCCCTTTAGAGGTATGAATATATGATGCCATTTGGCATGATGAATGACAAGTTGGATTGAGCTTTGTCGTGATGATTGAATGGGATTAGAGTGTGATGATATGATATAGATATAATAGACTGTTGATTTTTGGGAAGCTCAGAGTCTAGCATCATTATGCTACCAAATTTCCACCAAAATTATGGATTTATTCATGTCATTACATGTGTCTAGTCAAAGAGGTATTATGCATGTAAAGTATAATGATAAAAAATAAAAGCATGGGATATGACCCTCGATCAACACCAAGTCGGAAGTGAGAGATGGTGGATCCACAAAGACTCAAGGAACATCTATGAAAGGGAGGCCAAAGGTGACATGGAGGACCCTCCAACTTAGAAGTAACCAATATCAGCTTAGTCTCATTTGGTTTAGTACTGTGTAGACGATGGTGCACTAACAAGCTTATGCGTCCAAAAGCAGTCTATTTTAAAGGAGAAGTATTAAAGAATATTAAGCACGTGCTAAAAACAGTAAAGTAAAGTCAAGTATAACCATGGTTAAGTCTATGATGATGCATGTCTTTGCATGGATTTATGTCATCCATTTGCATTATGAATGTTTATTCTATGCTTTAGTATGTATGTTAGTTATGATGACGTAGTTATGATGTTATGTTTACAAGCAACCCGCTTTGGGGTTTAAGTTTTCAAAACTATTAAAATTGAACTTATATTTGTCCACTATTTTTATAGTTAAAACCGAAGTGGCTAGGATGATGACGATAACACAATGTTTGTCTAGTCGTGATCCTACTGAGAAATCTTGTATTTCTCACTCCTATACTTTCGTGTCATCTTCAAATGGAGCTGATGGCATCCATGGTAGCACTTCGACGGTACCTGACTGGATAAAATGAGGAGGTACCATGTTTCTTCACCTAGCTAAGGAGGATCGAGATAATAGCATAAAGTATTTGAATTTTCTTAAGAGCCCCTAGTTAGGCAGTTTATGTGTAATTAAAAACATATAGGAAGTCATGCTACACTTAATTCTGACCTATTACATATGTGATACTAATGAAAATGTAATGATGACCTTGATTATCTATGATTATATTTTTGGCTTAATGTATTGTGTTATGTTGTTTCCATTTTGTCATACATCTTATTAGTAAATCAGCGATATAAAAAACAACATCCATATGTATACGACTAAAAGTAAGCGGCTAAAGGCTCCATTTTCCAAGCATAAAGGTTTTTAAAAAAAAATTACATGCTATTTTCATATATTACAAGTAATTTCAATGATAAGAACTTCCCTAGTTAAGAGTAGCAGCTAGTGATGCCATAAAATGGAGCTTAACCATAGTATCGTATTATTAGAGTGTTATATTTTGTAGGTATTAGAAGCGAGTGGATGCTTTGCAGACTTGGGGATGGATTGACTATGCTTCTAAGCATGCTCTGTCATGTGTCGAAATCATGCAATGGATCTTGCACCATAGGGGTATGATACAGGTGAATTAGGGGTAAACATTTGACTATTCTTAGTTGGTGAATGTGATTAGGCTACTACCTATTGATTTTGAACACTACGATATTGAGCACGACTCCAATCTCAATATTCTTTGTTTGTGTGTGGTTAGGAATTGATGTACTCTTCCGCCATTTGGGTAGAATAGGTTGCTAGGCGAGATTTGCCACCTTAGATATGGTAGATATGATGAATGTTTCTCCTCAGCGCTTAGTCTCAATTTGTGAGGGATGATAGGCTACCAGTAACTAATCAAGCCTTAAGAGAATAGTAGAGGAGCCGAGGTCACCTAGAGTACTTGAAGTTCGCTAGGTTTATGAATACCAGACCTGTACTAGCTTTCCAGGAGACTTCAACCCTAAGGTGGCTTTGAGGATATATCGAGAATTGGAAGTGGACATTCTCTGTGTTAGGTTACACAGGTCGTAGAAAGTAACATTTGCTACCTACATGTTGGAGGCGTCTTGTCAAGCTTTGGTGTGGCTAACAATGCTGTGGAAGAAGGATGATTGAGGACTCTCAGACTCCCATTACCTAGTACAGGTTGCTCAAGGCTGCACTCTATGGTAAAGTGGGCGCCTGATGCCAAAGAAAGACGCTTTGGAAAAAGGATGATTTCTCAATACCAAGGGACTAAGAGGTACAACCCGTACTTCAAGAGATAACCCTTAGCCTTTAGAAGGGGCATAGGTAGTCGATTGCAAAGCAAATAGTAGACTCCTAGGTGCCCCAAGTATGGCAACAATCATGGAGGCCGACCTTGCTTAGCAGGACAAAATGTTTGTTTCTGATACAGAAAGATTGGAACTATGGCTAGGGATTGCACTATCAAGCTGTTGCCCCTTCCCAACAAGCCCCAATACCAAGGAAGGGTCTTTGCCCTTAATGCTGAGGAGGCCACTTAGTCTGACGATCTAATTTAAGGTAAGTGCGAGATCAATGGTAGAACCTTAACTATACTATATGATTCTGGAACTATATATTCCTTTATTTCTCATGATTATGTAGATAGATTGGAATTATCTCGCGTGTCCTAAATTACACTTTACATGTTGATAGTTATCTACTCCTACTAGGAAACTCAGTTAAGACTTGTCATTATTGTTTAAATAATTCAATTTCCAAGTTGATGGTATAGATCTTTCATAGCAAATTTGATTTATTTACCTTTTTCTGGTTTGGATTTGATTCTAGGCATGGATTGGCTATCTGCTAACCATGCTATGATAAATTGTTCTGAGAAATCTATTATTCTTCCTCCTATACCTATTTAGCCTATTGAACCTATTAGTTAGTTTTTGAATTATGTTAAGATGGGGAGTAGTGAGTCTGGTAATTAGGGATATGTTCTCTTTATCGCTTAAGTAGAAGTAGAACTTGAGCAATTATTGGATGAGATCTCTGTAGTAAGGGAATACATGCGGATGTATTTCCTGATGATACATTTGAGTTTCCCCAGAAAAGGAAATCGAGTTTTTTATAGAGTTGGTACCAGGAACAGGGCCAATCTCTATAGCACCGTATAGGATGTCCCCAATGGAGTTGTCGAAGTTAAAAAGACAGTTGGAAGAATCTGTTAGTTGTTTATGAAAAGAAAGATGGGAGAATAAGACTACGTGTGGATTATAAGTAGTTGAACAAGGTGATCACTGAGAACAAGTACCTCTTTGCTTAGGATAGATGACCTCATAGACCAACTGCGAGGTGCAGTTTTGTTCTCTATGATTGATCTAGGATCTGGATATCATCAAATAAGGGTCAAAGAAGAGCATATACCCAAGACAACTTTTTAAAAGACAAGGTATGGGCATTATATGAGTTTATGGATAATGTTGTTTTGGATTGACTAATGCTCCTTGCTTTATTTTCATGGATTACATGAACAGAATTTTTAGACCCTACTTAGATAAGATTTGCAGTTGTTTTCATAGATGGTATTCTCATCATTCTGAGAAACAAATCGGAGGAATTTTATGGAAAGAACATTTGGGAGTTGTGTTGGGAATCTTGAAGGAAAGGAAGCTTTATGCTAAAAAGTGACCTATCTAAATGTGAATTTTGGATGGAAGAAGTAAAGTTCTCTAAGACATGTGGTGTCACAAGGAGGTATCATTATGGATCCTGAGTAAGATTGAAGCTATGATAGAATTGGGACGAGACTGAACCTGCAGAACTAAGATAAGGAAGTTTCTTGGGTTTAGCCAGTTACTACCATAGGTTTATAAAAGGATTTTCCCAAATATCTTTGCCCTTGACCAAGCTAACAAGGAAGGAAGCCCCATTGACCAGCGGATCTATGGATTGTGAGAAAAGCTTTCAAGAGCTAATGGAAAAGTTAATCCTCAACCCCAATATTAGGGCACGGCTGACCTAAGTGCACCATTTGAGAGTTTATTGTGATGCACTTTGAGGAAAGGTTTGGGTTGTGTCTCCTGATGCGTGCATCAGAATGTTATGGATTATGCCTCTAGATGAGTTGAAGCCTTTACGAGGTAAACTACCCAACCCATGACTCTGAAAGTTAGCGAGCCTATAATGTTTTCCACTGAAGATATTGAGGCATTATCGTCAGATGGGTGTGAAGTTTGAGATGTTCTCTAATCATAAAGAGTTTGAAGTCATCTATTTGATCAAAAGGAGTTGAATATAAGGCAAAAAGAAATTGATAGAGTTTTTGAAGGATTATGAGTTTAGGTTGAACTATCATCCTGGAAAGGCCAATGTGGTGGCTAACGCTTTGAGTTGGGAAGTCTTTGGTATGTATCGTGGATGATGGTCAAGGAAAGATGAGCTAGTAAAGAGCTTTAGAGACTTTAAATCTGAAAGTGATATTGACCCCCCATAGCTTAAGGTTGGAATGAGTGAGGGTGATGAGAAGCGATTTCAAGAGTCACTACCTTTCTTGAAGATGGTGCAAAAACAAGAGAAGTGGAAGAAGAAGATGATGACTCCTCTCGATGATGAGTGGTGTGCGGTTTGAATAAGCAAGGAGAACTCTCTTGAGCTTCTCATGAAAATGAGTCTTGTAGTGTTTAGGGATCTTGTCTCCAAAGACCCAAAGATGGCGTCTTTGAAGGGCTAAGTGAGTGGTTTAGGTGGTGGTGGTGGTGGAGAAAGGAAGAAGAAGATGAAGTGGGTTTTAGAGAGAAGTAGGAGGATTTGGTTTGATAAGAGAATAAGATGAGTGAAAATGAAAATAGAGAGGGAGGAGAGAGAGAGAAAGTGGCGTCCACATTAAAGGAAGGAGAATGAGATGTTTTTTGCTTGGCTTTGTATTTATCTTGTGTTAATTAGTGATTAAGGGACCGATGGGATGATAGGGAGACAAAACATGGTCAAACTCTTTTATAAAGTAGTCTTGTCTCATGGCACATGCTTTTATGGCGTCAACTCTTTACTTTATTGTCTAGTTGACTAAATTTGAGATTTAATCCCTGTGTGATTAAGTGCTCATACAACTTAATTAAGATGATTAAGCAAGGATTAGTAATTAACACACAAGAACATGATTAACATAAATTAATCTTGCGATTAAGCTTAATTAACATTAATTAAGCTTCGATTAAAGCTAAATTAAGGCGATTAGTGCTTAATCAAGCTATAGGGGCTCGACTTGACTTAATTAGAGATTATCTAATCTCGATTAAACATTCTCTTGACTTTTCATATATCAAAATCAACCTCTTAATTAAGCCTTAATCTCACAATTTCTCATTAAGTGCCCTAATTACTTTCCCGGGAATTACTTGTGAGGTAATTTAGCATGGCATGAAATTAAGAGATGTTACATTTCTCTCGCGCTTTAAAGAATTTTGCCCTCAAAATTACGTTACTATAAATAAATTCGGATACTCATTCTTCAATTCGGCCTCCGGCTCCTACGTATACTCTTCCATGTTTCCTTTACCCCAAACCACCTTGACCAAAGAATGCGCAATCTTATTATCTCAACGGTTTGCCCCCGTGACCCACGATCAGAGATAGTGGTAGATTGAGAGTTAGGTCCTCGCTTTAGCTGTACACTTTCAGGCTCAAGTAGATGACTAGGATTGGAATGGTATTTTCTCGAATTAAGACACATGGAAAACATCATCAAGTTTTGACAAATTTGGAGGTAAGACATTTTGGTAAACAATTGACAAACCGTTTTAAAATTTGAAAGAAGGCCAAGCGGGGGAAGCTTAACGCGACCATCACGGCTCTACCTACTATCTTTGGTTATAGAAGTGATTTTCGAGGAACACATGTTCTCTTTCTTGGAACTCTAGAGAGCTTTCTCCTCTCTCAACATAACTCTTTTGATGGCTACGGGCGTAAGGATTACATCCCTGTCCTTACGACTTACTCTGTGGTTTGCCTCGCGGATCGGGTCCCTAATAGGCTTTGCTCACCTGGTTGAGCCAACACTGGGGAGATTGACACTTCCTTCCATACAAAAGCTTTATGGGGTGCCATACCAATACTTGCATGATGGCTATTGTGTAAGAGCCAAGCTTCAGTCAAAGGTAAGTATTTATACGAAACTTCCTCGGATATCCAACACACAAGCTCTCGACATATCCTCCAGAGTTTGGATAGTCCTCTCACATTGTCCCATCTGTGCAGGGTGATAAATTTGCTTAGCCAAATGAAAACTTCAGATCCTAAATGCCTTTTGCAAGGCTCCCTAGAATCTAGAAAGTTAAACCTCGGGTCCCTATCTAATATTATGGTTGAAGGTACACTATGCAGTCTTACTATCTCTTGAACATACGGGTGGGCTAACTTTTCCAAAAGGATAAGTAGCTCGAATGGGCAAAAGTGAGCACACTTGGTTAAATCATCAGCAATTACCCCATATTGCATCCGAACCTAGCTTGCATTTTGGGTGAGGGTAAACCCATCCACAAAGTCCATAGCAGATACTTTCCCATTTCCATTATGGGACCTCCAATGGTTGCAACATACCCAGGAGAGACTATTTTGGTGCTCAAATCTTTACTTTTAAGTAGACTAAACACTGCCTACCAACTCCAACAACACGTCCCTCTTCAATCTTGGCCACTAGAACATCTTCTTGACGTCTTGATACACTCTTTGTCACATCGGGGTGTATGGTGAAATGGCTCTTTATGAGCCTCCTCCAGAAAATCCTTCTTCGGAGGCTACCACTTAGGGTACACATGAGACTCTTCCTTCAAATTTCCATGATCCATCATTGCACTTTGGTGCAAAACCCTTCAACCTTCCTTCTTTCACCAATGCTAGGGTTTTCAAAGAACTCCTCTTCCCTCACCTTGGAAGCTTGAGCAATTTTGATTTTTGAAATCGCTCGTCACCCTAAGCGATTCAATCTTAAGCTATGGGGGGTCAATATAACATCAGGGCTAAGTTGTTGAAGAGCTCTTACTAGCTCATGCTCTCCTTAACCATCATCCATGATGCATGCAAGGATTTTCGACAATAAGTCAGCCATACATCATTGGCTTTATCGATAAATGATAGTTCAATCCAAAATCATAATCCTTTAGAAACTCCATCCATCTCCTTTACACCTCAATATTTAACTCTTTCTTGATCAAAGAGATACTTCAAGCTCTTATGATCCTGAAGAACACCTCGAACCTCATGCTATCTGAGATAATGCCTCCATATCTTGAGGGGCAAACACTCACAGCCACTTGCCAATTCCAAGTCATGGGTTGGGGGTAGTTCACTTCATGAGAGCTTTACTTGCCCTAGAGGCATAAAAGCCACCACGTTCACAATCTGCATCAAAGACACAACCTAAACCTCTCTCCCGAGAGACATCACGGTAAACCTCAAGCAGTCCACTAGGGTCCGGAAAAAACCAATACTAGGGTTGAGGATTAACACCTTTAACGCTCTTTGAAAACTCTTCTCACAGTCCATTGTCCCTACACAAGCAGGGCATATTCCTTGTCGACTTGGTTAAGGGTAGAGAGATATCTGAGAAAATCCTTTTTATAAACCTGCGGTAGTAACCAGGCTAAACCTAAGAAACTCACTTATCTGGAGTCACTAAGGTTGGCATCTCCCAACTCATCACAGACCTCCCGATCTTACTTGGATCCCACAGCAATACCTCCTTGCGACACCACATGCCCTAAGAATCTTTACTTGCCTCCATGAGGAATTCCATACTTGAATATTAACTTGGCATAAAGCTTTTTTTCCCTTAAGATCATAACACAACCCTCAAATGTTTTTCATGTTCCTCCTTTGTCCTCGAATAGATGAAGAATATCATCTGTGAAAACAACTACAAACTTGTTCAAATAGGGTCTAAAGATCTTGTTGCATATAATCCATGAAAACAGCGGGGGCATTAGTCAAATCCAAAGCGACATCACCATAAACTTCATAATGCCCATTGCACCTTGTCCTAAAAGCTTGTCTTAGAGTATATCCTCCTCTTTCACCCTTACTTGATGATATCGGGATCTTAGATCAATCTTAGAGAACATAAATTTGCACCTCCTTGAGATTGGTCCATGAGTCATCCATCCTGAGCAAGGGATACTTACTTATGATCACCTTGTTTAATTGCATGTAATCCACACACTGACCTCATCTTGCCATCCTTCTTTTTACAAATAACAGCTTTTAGGGCTCCCAAGGTGAGGCGCACTAGGTCTTACGAACTTCTTTCCTAACAACTCTTCCAATTGTCCACTTCAACTTTGACAACTCTAGTGGGGACATCCTATGGAGTGCTGGACGATTGGCCCACGATGCGGACCGCAACTCTATAGAAAACTTCGATTTCCCTTTCGGAGGAAACACAGGGTATGTCATCGAGGAATACATCGGGTATTCCCTAACTATGAGGGATGCTTACTCCAACACACGCTCAAAGTTCAAGCTTCATTTGTCATAAGGAGAACATATGCAGTCACGATCTGAAACTCACTACTGCCATACCCTACTAGCAGAGTTCAAGAATCTGAAACTAATAGCCTCCCACGGGCTTATCGGTATAGGGGAAAACAACATGATTTTCGAACAATTTATCATAGCATGGTTGGCGAAAGCCAATCCATGCCTAGAAATCAAATCTATAGGCAGAATAGGACAAAGGCAAACAAATCCAAATTACGCTCACAAAGATCTACCCATCAATTTGGAATTGACAACTCAAGCAACAATGACAAGTCTTAATTGGTTTCCCTGCACGAGGAGTAAACATTTTAACATATAAGGCAATTCGAACACAGATAATCCTAATCTATCTACACAATCACTTGAAAATAAAGGAGTGTGTAGCTCTAGAATCATATAGCATAGTTAAGGTCCTACCATTTGACCCTGCACGCTTTACCTTGGATAAGATCGTCGAGATGAGTGGCCTCTTCAGCATTGAAGAGGCAAGGAGCCCTTCATTGGTCTTGAGGGCTTGTTGGCATGGGACAAGCGACTTGTGATGTCTGATCTCTTGCCATATGCCCGAAGCTTTCCGTATCGAGAAACAAGCATTACGGCGGCTAAATAGGGCGTCCTCCATGGTGTTTACCACACTGGGGCAAGCTTGACCAAATTAAATCGGCTTGGGTAGATTCCCGAGCCAAGCTTCTCGGGTTGCTTTCCTTTCGAAACCTCCACCTGAAATGGTTTTCCTCCCGGGAGGTTGGGGCTTGAACTTTTGCCGCTTGCGATTGCCGAAGAGCTTCTTCTTGTAGATCCTCGGAAACCTTGCCACTTTGCGACAACTTCGCGAGTTGCAATCACCTCCGCAAAGCGGCGCGTTGACGGAGTGCGGCGACATAGTCACGGATCTCCATTGGTCCTCTGGGGCGTAATATCTCTCACGCAATCCCCCTTCAAACTTCACACCACTTCCAATGTTCATCAAGGGTTCCCGCTTGGTAAATTGTCGAGAGAACTTGCGAGTCTTGAACTTGGCGGTTATGCTCGGCAATATTCATGGTCCCTTGTAGCGGAACTCATGAACTCTAGCTGCTTCCACATTCCTCACCAGATGCGAGAAAAATACTTCTCATAGAAGTGCGACTTGAAAATCTCCAGGGTGATGTGTGGGTTTGGAGGCTCCCTCAAAGCTAGCACTTTTTACGCCTACCCACCAGAACTCAGCATCAGCTTCCAACATATAGGTAGCAAAGGCTACCTTCTGCTCCTCGGTGTAGGCCAACACTGCGAAAATCTTCTCAATGGCCTTGATCCACTCCTCAGCACGATCGGGGTTGTACGTCCCTCTAAAGCTCGGCGGTTGCCTTCTGAACTACGGCAAACTTGAGGGTACTCAAGATCCACTTCAGGCTCTCCATTGCGCCCTCCGGAGTTCTCCTAAATCCGCTTTGCTCCATTCGCTCCATCATTGATGGGCGATGGCAGCGAGAAGGTCAAAGTGCCAACGCCACACCAGGGAACTCAATGTAGAGTCAACACCGTGCCCGGCGTCGAGCATCCTCACGAAGGCGACACGCAGAAACTTTGTAGGAATGAGAAATACTAAATTTCTGCATTATAGGATCCTTGGCCCCGGATCAAAACACAAGTGTCATCGTCATCCATCCAAGCCATGGGTTTAGAATTATAAAAAGCGGTGGACCGGATATAAGTTCAATTTTTAATGGTTTTGAAAAACTTGAACCCCGAAGCGGGTTGCTTTTAGAACTTAAGATCATAACCACATCATCATGACTAACATACATACTGCCGAACATAAGATAAACAGTTCATAATGCAAAATGGGCAATATACTTACCGCATGCAAGAAGACATTGCTTATCATCATAGACGTAACCATGGTCATACTTAGACTTTACTTTCATTTTTAGCACATGCTTAACATTCTTTACTTTCCTTTGAAATAGGCGCTTTTGGACATGAGCTCATTCCGTGACCATCAAATCATGACTTATTTGTACCTAACTCGTCAGACTAAGCTGATATTGGTTACCTCATGTTGGAGGGTCCTCCAGAAACACCCTTACTCCACCTCATAGAGAGGTTCCTTGTGGATCGTCGTCTCTCACTTCCCTTACCGAAGTGATTGAAGGAGTCCAGCGTCCATTGATTCTTTTCTTATCTTTATACTTTACATACACAACATTGTATTTCTATATTCAGATGCATGCAATGACAAACTATGCCCATGTAATTTTGGCGAAATCCGGTAGCATAACGGCTAGGCAGGAGACTTCCCCAAGAATGCCAATCATCGACCCATTCAACCAATAGTTTCATCATATCTATATCATATCATCACACCTTTCATCATTCAATCATGAGACAAAGCCCAAATCAAACTCATCATTCATCATGCCGAGTGGCATCACACATTCATACCCTAAAAGGGTTTATAGTTATGTTGTTCTTCCATGTGAATAATATTATGAATCATCACGCACTTGATTTCCCCATGGTTACCCATGATAGAATCACACATAGTTAGGATATATGTTTGTAGTCTTTTAGTTGCACTTGGTCCTTGGATGAAAGTATTCTTTACTGTAAGTACATGTCTTATGAAACACTTGTTCCAAATTAATTAAATTATGTGATTGTTTCCTTTCCTTGAGATGAATTGCACTTAGTGATTCCTAGGTTCATGGTATACTCAGAGGCCCTAATCATGTACATTCCCAAGAGGAGTTCTAGAGATCCCTCTAATCCTTGGAGTCATGTGATAACATATAACCTGTCATGAACCCAACAACACTTTAATGTTCACTTTAATCACCAAGGGAGACTTTTAACTTATTTAGAGTTGCAAAGTTTTAAACTTTTTTACTAATAACATACCAAAGGTTTTGCCTTAAGCGTTATTAAAGTTGTGCATTCTTTATAAAGTAGTCATAAAGTCTTATCCTTTATGAGCACATAAGTAAGAGTGCCCTTTAACAATTAGAGGTTCTCTTATCTTAAGATTGGATCTTTATGAAATAATGATGATACAAGTTACTAGCTTTTTAGAATAAAAAGTCTTGCTCTTTGTACAAAGATTAGCAGCTTTCTGCATTATTTTGGTTCCAGAAGTCTAAACTTTATGAATGAAATGTTATAAAACAACATTTTTATAACTTAAAGATACTTATTCTTTTGAGATAAAGTTTGAAACTTTGTGAAAGGTCTTTTCTTTAAGGTTTGATTTCTAAAGCCTAAAGTGACAAGATATCATTTTCTAACTCAAAAAGTTTAGACTTTCACATGTATTCTTGTCTTCAAAACAAAACAAAATAAAACTTTATGGAAGCTTAAAAGTTGCGCCACTTTGAGAAGGAATCAAAGAAGCAAACTTTTTAAAAGTTTAAAGCTTTTAGAAGAGTTCATAGTCTTATCAAATCATGGAAACATAGAAGGGTGAAGCTTTTCTAATCATTCCACTCAATCATAAAGAGAAAGGGAAAAACTTTAAGCAAGAGAGACAAGCTAAGAACATATGTTTCCAAAGAGGAAACTTAAAAACACATGAAGAACATCAAGAACATATTTTTTCCAAAGAGGAAACTCAAGAACACATGAAGAGACATCAAGAACACATTTTACTAAAAATGAAAAACTTTGGCTCTTGAAGAGCGCATGGAAGAGATCTTCTCAAGCTTTCACTTAGAAATCTTGGTGGCATGAAAGAACTTCAAGCTCAAAGCTTTCTTGAAGTAAACAAAATAGAAAAAAAGATGGAGATCCCACTACCTTTCTTGAAAGATGGCGCAAAAGACAAAGAGAAATGGATGAAGAAGATGATGGCTCCTCTTGATGATCAAGAGGTGGCGGTTTTGCAAGAAGGAAGGAGAAGCTCTTGAAAATCTTGTGAAAATGGAGGTTGTAGTGTTTTTGGTCACAAGTGCTCCAAAGATCCCAAAAGATGAGGTCTTTGAAGGACTAAAGTGAGTGGTTTAGGGTTGGTGAGGGAGTGGAGAAAGGAAGAGGAAGATGAAAGAAGATGAAGAAGTGTTTAGAGAGAAGTTAGAGAACTTGGCTTGAAGAGAGAGAGAATGAGGATGAGTGAAAATCAGAAAATGAATGAGGGAGAGGAGAGAGAGAAAGTGGCATCCACTTTAAGGAGAGGGGGATGAGATATTTTTGCTTCACTTTGTGTATTTATCTGTATGTTAATTAGTGATTCCAAGGGGACATGAAGTGGATGATCCGGGAAGACAAAACATGGTCAAACTCTTGCATAAAGCACTCTTGTCTAATGCTTTATGCTTTTATGATACTCACTCTTTACTTGCTATTGTTTAGTTGACTAAAATTTGAATTTAATCATGTGATTAGGTGCTCATACAAGCCTCAATTAAGGTGATTAAGCAAGAATTAGTGATTAACACACTGAAGAACATGATTAACAAAAATTAATTGCCAAGCGATTAAGCTTATTGTAACCTTAGCAAATTAAACTCGACTGGAGGCTGACAATTAAAGGGTGATTAGTGCTTAAGTAAATGGCTATAAGGGCTTTGACTTGCTTGGTTAGAGATTATCACAACCTCGATTAAGCATTCTCTTGAGCCTTCTCATCCGTCAGAGTCAACCCCTTAATTAAGCCCCTAATCTCAAAATTTCTCATTAAGTGCCCCTAATTACTCCAGGAGTTACTAAGATAATTTAGTACACGACATGAAGTGAGGATGTTACATAACGCAGATCAAGTCCGCTTCCCCGTGAATAGTGCTTTGGAGTACATCAGAATACCAATTGCACAGAAAAATCATGACATTCATTTATTCACAATTCCAATCATCAAATTCACTTAGGGCACTATTATTACCTTTAAAACATAGTTACTTTGCCCTCAACACTCACATTGAACCCGATTTTTTGTAACTTAGGCCATAAATTCATTTTTAACTCGATGTTTTGAATGTCAATCTTTTTGGATATGTTAAAGTGTTATGTGTCTATTTTCTAATCTCTTTGGTCCCATCTCATTTTGATAACATAGCTCAAGTTATTTGGATTATTGCATTTGGGCCTGCCTAGGAACATAAGCCAAAAATCAGATATCTAAAAAGTAAAAATCTACTAAAAATCGAAAATTGATTCAAAGTCATGAAATTAAATTCTCATAGTAAAGCTAATAGAACAAAAGTTTTATTTACAAAAGGATTTCCATTCCGTTTGACTTAGTAGGGCTCGAGAGTTATAAGCCCCGAATTCCCCGACCTTCCTAAACGCTATCCTGTTCACGGCCTAATTTGGACATAGGGGCTACTTTCTTGGATCACTAGGAACAAAATCAGAACCTTATCTAATTCTAGAAATTTTTATGAGACATTCTCTTATGTGTGAAAAATCTTTATAAAAAGAAGTTAGTTTCCATTTCATTTCCAAGTAGTATAGGAGCGAGTTCTACATTGAACAACCCAAGTCTGCCCAAATCAAAGTCCAAAAACCTAGGTCAGAAATTAGGCAAAAATTCACCAACTCTCTCCAATACTAATCCAAAAGCCTTATATGATATATGTATGGTAAGCCCTAGATGTATAGTTTTTTCATATAAAAAATGGTTTCAATGAATTTAATCAGCGGTAGGTGGAGCCGTACACTCTATTGTACCACGGACTGCCGAGGGTTTTGGTTCTCCCGACCCTATCGGCTCTTATTATTTTCATCTTTTCTTGACTTTCCAATTCAAGAAATTAACCTCACAAACAGCCAATAAACCAGCCATATAACTCATACATAATCATCCAATCAATACATCAAAAAATTGAGAAAATAAACCACCACCAGCCACCCAAATCAGAAAATCAAGACAAGAATTGGAGATCCTACTGCTTTATTTCCGATGTAACAACTAGCTAGTCTTGAGTTTTAGTGAAGGATTTGGATGCAAAGAGGCATGAGAGGGAGGCTGAGAGTGGAAGAATGAGATGAAGAGGGATGAAGAAAAGAAGAAAGGAAGGCTACTCTTAGAAGAGGGAGCTCGAAAAATTGGGTGGAGAAAAGAAAGGAAAAAAATCTGATTTAATGATGTGGTGGGAGTTGGCTTCTTGCAATGTGATTGGTTGGAGCACAAGAGCAGTTGAAATTCAGCCCGAAGGCTTCATCACTTTTCTTGTGGCCTTATTTGTGCACTTTTAGGGGTTAAAGTGGTGCAGTTATAGCCAGCTTCAAAAAGTAGGGTTTATGAGTTGAAATTCTATTGGACTTCAGATTTAAGCCCAGTTTAAAATACTGTAAATGTCTTGCTCGATTTCCTTACATACTCAGGTAAAGCGGTTTTGAAGGAAATTTGTGAAGTTTTATATGTTTCTATTCAAATTATCTCTAATCTAACATCTAAATTAACTCTTGAGTCAACCTTTAATTAATTTCTAATCAAGGCAAAGATTTAATAAAATCGAATAAATCCCGAATTAACAGTGTAAATTAAGCGTTTTGCAAGTTGAGGGCCTTACGGTTTTTATTGTTTTATGGCTAATGGCATTTTGTAATTATGGATAAATCTAAGGGCATCCCATGTCATTTCACATATGCCTTGGATACCTCGAGTTGGCTCAATCGGCCGAGGTTTAGGTTTCTACGTTTTTATTACGTGATTCTGCTTCGTTTAAGCGCGTATACTCGCTAATCGACTTGATACTAAGGATCTAAAGGTCGATCTTTTAAAATGTTCAGGGGCAAGGCTATAAATAATATATAAAGACCTAAAAGTCATTCTTTTAAAAGTTTAGGGACAAGGTTGTAAATAATAAAAGTTTGTTTTTATTATTTCCTATTACATTATATAGGAATGTTACATTCAACGTCAACCTTGTATTGGCCCAGAGGGAAACCATGCACAGGATTGATTGATCCAAACATGATAGCTAAGGCCATGAGGAAACATTTTTTTTTGTGTCTGATTGAGACCCATCAGGAGGAACCAATCTATAGGAGATCATACCTAATGGATAGGGTCCAGGGTTCCTAAGAAGTTTTTAGAATTCAAATCTTTACCAACATTTTTTGGAGAAGATAGCAAATCAACTATGGAGCACATCTGGTCCTAAGTTTATAACTCGATGTCTTTGAGGCTAGCCAAAATAACTTTTAATGTTACCCAAATTGTTTCCTTTATCATTCTTTGCGCTGCAGCATTCACCGGTACTCATCACATTGCCCTAAGCTTTGTACAAAGCTAGGCCAATATAAAGCAATTAGTCTCTATCTGGAAGAATTTTATAAGCCTCATTCAGAAAAACCACATGTTATTGGACTTTAATTAGGTATTAAGCGATAAGCATGATTGGGCCTATGATTGAGTTTTTGGAAGGAACTTAGAAGGTTGTTCAAAGGAAATGCAGCATGTAATTACTACAAGGAGTAGAATATGCCTTTATTAGTTATAGATAACAATGAACCCTCAACTCAGAGAAAAGACCTTCTATTGTTTTTTTGAATATTGCGACTTGGCTCGACTCTACTTAGAAAGCGACTTGAGTTGAGTAGTTACCATAATAGAAGAGTAGAGAAGATCTAATAAAGGCAAGGCCTAAAGACTCTGAATTGGTAGCTATAGTTGATTGGTGATTTAGTGGATAGGGAAGGAAATGATAAAAAGGGTTGTACAAGGTGAAAATTATAGCGGTAGAATTCTTTGAAACAAATCATACACTTGTCCTACTCACTTTTGTTCTTACCAAAAAGAAGGAAAAAGGTCAAAATTGAGGAAAAAGAAGTATATCATTTGACATATCAAAGTAAGATTGTCAGATCTTTGACTTCTTAGTCAAAAAGAATAGATAGAACAAGCTTTAGAAGGACATAAGTTACCGATAATGGATCAAATTCAAAATTTGAAGTACTACAAGTGGCACAATTAGTACTTTCGATATACGAATAATTGTACCATTTTTCCGTGAATGCTTAGTTCAAAAGGCCTATGAAAGAAGAAGAAGAGTTTAAACTTGCGGACTAAATTTTGGGTATTATCCCCAGGAGACAATATGATCCATAGTTAGTGCAGTACAACTTTACAATCTACACGGTTGAAGGAGTGAGAATATTTTTTTGATCCAGTGTAATTCATGCCATTTCTTGACTCACTTCGCTTAAGTAGTGGGCTAAATGAGTTAAGCTTTTTGTTGGATTAACCAAGTTGAGTCCATCAGCCCACATAGTAGGACAATATTTAATTGATTAAAGTATACGCCACAGATTTGTGATTCTTAGCTTAATGGTAAAGATCAACATTTGATGCCATAACCTTTCGGGAGACTTGGGTTTTGACTACGGGGACTTAAATTTTTACAGTTCAACATTGTGAGGGTAATAAATGGACTTATCTTCATGAGTGGACACCTTCCCTATGGGCTTGGTTTGAATGGAGGTAGGTGAGTGGGTCTCCCTCTGTACTTGAGAATAGTGTGGCTATCAGTGGAGCACATAAAAGCAATAGGAGAAAAAAGAAGCAAAGGAAAGAAAAAAAAGACCCAAGAGTGGGCCCTCAGTTAGAAAATTGTTCAAATGGGCAAAAGAAAGTAATAAGACTCAAAAAATAAGGGTCATTAGCTTATCATTATTGTGGGCTTGAGCATGAAAACAATATATCGGCCGAATATGGGCCAAGGAGAATACGAGCGAGGCCATGATGATTGAGAATAGAAAAGAATGGGATTAGAGACTAAGGCTGCATGATGGGGGACCGGATACACACTGCGGGAGCGGTGGCTTCGTGGGCGAGTTGTGAGAGAACACTGTGTCGCGTATCATGGGGAAATTAGTGGAAAATAGGAAAGGTATAAAATGCTCATGCATACTGAGTTTGGATGAAAAGGGACATCATATGAGCAATCAACACACATCCTGTATTGCCATTTCAACTATCGGTTTATTTCTCTTTGTTATTTCTCCATTTTAGCTTTATGTTACTTTATTTATTTTCATTGTTGATCTTGAAATCCATGTATGAACTCATTGATTGGATGTATAATTTCAATTTCCATTCTAATTTTTGTTGATCGATTCGCTCAAAGGCTTGCTTCCGTGAGTTGTTTGAGGGATAAATTGCTAAAATAGCGATCACTATGAAGCTTTACAAATTGTCTTAACTTTGGTAATATTTGGGAGTTTGTTTTCAGATGGTTTCTTCAAAGAGATTTGGCAGAATCACATTTTCATCCAACAACTGGCGCTGAAAGTTTTGAAAAATTATCTTGGGGATTTTGAACTTTGCAGATCTACAGAAGGAAGGAGCCAGACTTAAGAAGGATGAGCTTATCAATGAAAACAACCATCTCTTAAGGATGATGTCAAACTCATATGACAAAGGTCTGGGAACATTCTCTATGACATGTATTGCTAAAAGTCTCTAGCTAAGAAGACAATTAAGCGTCGTATTTTCTAATCTTGAGAAGATGATTCAATGGATCCAAGAATCTAAATCTGGTGCTTAGTGGAGTTAGCAACCTTCTTGCCATGAACCTCTAGTTTAGGCTATAGTGAGAAATATAGTGAGGACTTACTTTGAAACATGCCTCAGAAACCTACTGATTCTCATTTTTCTTTAAATATGAATATCACAAAAAAGAAGTCCAAACACTTGACTGGCAAAAAAGCCTAAGAAAGTATGGGTGGATGAAAGATCACTCCTCTTCTACTATTATTCTTAAGAATTGTAGAAAAGAAATCAAGTGGTATCAAGATAGTTGTGTTTAAGACCACTCATGACTAAAGACAAATCTTTGTTCCGAGGAAACATGGCAAAAGAAATAGAGAGTGGTGGCGTTTCAAAAACATTGAATCTTACATCATGTGGTATATCTAATCTATTAAGCATAAATCATTGGCCACACTTATGATCTTTTGTGTAGTAGAAGGATTAAAATATGGCCTTCAGAGCATTAGTTGGTTTTGTGAACAAAGAAAGCTTTTTAAGGCTATTTTTGGACCTTCTCAAAAGGATTCTACTTTGCAGTGGGTTAATTTTTTTTTTTTTTTTTTTTTGTTCAAAGATATTTAGAACATTTATGTGATGTTGTGGATAAATTTTTGGTTAGGAATGTAAAATGTAGTGTATCCTTCATGGATTCCCAGAAGTAAATGTGGCATAACAAGCTTGGTCATGCACATATGAGTGGTGATTGTTGAACTTTCTAAGAGCAGTCTTGTTAAGGGATTATCCCAAATCAAATATGGGTGAGACATGACCTACAAGGCCATAGCCAGAAACATAATAAAAATGTGGTTTCAACTATAAGATCATTTGAACTTTTACATCTTAATCTTTAACTTTGTTTAACAAGAATGAAATCTTGATGGAAAAGGATATGGCCAGATCACTATATAGATGACATACAAGAGTTATACAGGCCCTTTTTCTAAGCCATCAGGATGATTATTTTGAACCTTCAATGCCTTTGTAAATGTGTACAGAACAAAAAGGCTTATGCATATATGTATTAGAACTAATCAAACAGTTAGATTCCAAAAATCTTGGTTTCAAAATGTCTTGTAATGAAATATGAAATAACTTATAAGTTCTCTCTTTCTCTACTCTTAGAACACCCGATAAAATGGGATTATAGAAAGGAAAAATGAGTGAGTTGCAAGAAATGGCTACAACTATGCTTTTATTAGTTTATCTAAAAGATCCCAGTATGAAATTATCTTCACCTCTCATTACATCCAAAATCGTGTTTTCTTAAGGCCCTTTTTAAAGAAGATCCTGTATGAATTCTGGAAGGAAAAAACCCAACATATCTTACTTTCATGTTTTTGGATCAGAATCTTATGTCCTGTGCAAAGGATATTTTTAACTTGACAATGATGTTCCTATGATATTTCACTTCTCTAAATATTACAATTACACTGAAAATCAAAGAAACAATATTGTAGAAGAAGCAATCCACAATCTTTCTGAAGAACTTGGGAAGATCACAATCAACAGGATTGATGACATTCAAGATAAATATGAAGAATTTTCTATTAGGAGAGATGATGAATGTGGAAGAACCTCTAGCCTCTTCAAAAGATTCCCTTAGATAAAAAATTCTTGCAAAAGGAGGAGATGATCCCAACCAAAAAGATTAACAATTGATAGGAGTTACTAAATACATTAATCCAAGGGTTTCTAAGCACTGAAGAAGATATATACTGGTGCACGGACATCAACGTTGTATTAAGAAATCCATTATCCTCTTGGAGAAACTTCTCGAGGTGTCAAGATGAATATCCTCTTTCAGAAGTTACTCAAATATTGGCATTCATATCTCCAATTGAAGTTGAAGATGTTGATGACTTTCTACAAAATAATGGATTAGGGTTTGAAATACTACAAGAAGAATTTCAGACAATATGGAAAAAATCAAAGTATGGACAACCATTCCTCTACACCTAAGGATCACCCTGTTTCGCTTAAAAAGTGATGGATGTATTTACAGAAATGGTTGAATGACACTGGAAAATTTTACACAGAAACATTTTAAGATCAGTCACTCAAGGCTACAATCAATAAGCGGCATTGATTATGAAGAGACCCTTTACACCAGAGGCTAAACTTAAAGTGATCAAGAATGTTGCTTGCCATTGATGCAACAAAAGTTGATCAGTCTCAGTTGCTATCCTTACACTAGAGTGCTAAGATTTGAGCTGCCAACTCAATTGAAACTACTGCCCAAAGCTAAATTGGAAATATGACCTGTTTTACACCATTTAGCTGTGAATTAGTCCAGAAACTAGAGATGGGAGTGCATCATGGAGGTCTCTTGATAGTTAGGAAGATAAATCTTTGGAAGATAATTTGAGATCTTATCTTATCTTGTCTCATCTATCAAACCTGAGTCATTAAGGAGCAATAAACAAAACTTTTCAAAAAAGGGAGAGTTTTGGGAGGCTTAGGGCTGTTGAGACAGCCTCTTGTACAGTTGACCATTCCATGTTCCCTTCTCCATTTAGTACACTTGGATTACATTAAGGAAAAAGCTATAGTTTAGTAGCCATGTCGAGAAATAGATAGCATGATTGGGAGATCCCGTTCTTTTTCTCTTTCCCCTTTGATTTATGTTGTAGCATCTTCAATCTCTATCAAGTAGATTTGTTAAATATGTTTTAGTTCTTACATACTACCTTACACTGGGATGATGGCATAACTGTCTTGTGAATATGATTGCTTTAGATTTCCAATCTTATATGAAATCTCTTTCTTCTTTAATTGAGTTTCTCTTATCTGTTCTTAGTGCTCTTTGTGGATTCTCAAGCTTTGGGTCTTAATCCTTCTGAGTTATCTTTAAACAATGTCGAAATTTGATTTATAATTAATTTAATCAAATAGAAATCTTCATCCCAAATCATCTCAGGATATAGATTCAAGATTTCAAGGGGCTTTGTGAGGGATTCATAAGTTAGTAATGTCTTTTGAGTTTTAGGAGTTCAAGTTGAGGAAACAGTGGTTCTAAAATTTAGGGAGAGATCAAATGATTTTCTAGAGAGATCAAGTATAAATTGGATCAGTTAGAGATCATACTCCTATAATTAATTTGATAGATAATCTTTATGGAGTTATGAGCTTAATCAATTATAGGAACATCTAGGCGAAAGTAGAGTTCTATTATCTTTCATTTAAAATGTGTTCTTATTTATTTTCCATTTTTATTTAATTTGACTTTCAATTATCCCGAACTCCTTTAGTTTTGTTCTTTGTTTATAATACTATCTTATAGTTGAAATGCCTATAGTGGTTTCTATAATATCAAACAATTAAATATTAGCTAAATCAATCCCTGTGAATTATACTTTACTTATCACTTTCTTACTTATACAAACTCATTATACATAGAGTCTTGCTATAAAGTTTTTGTGCCATTATTTAGGGATTGGTTTTCAGCCCAGATCTCTGTTAGTATAAAAAGGATACTAATTCAGGCATTATTTTCTTTATTCAATTTTTTTCACTTTTTGTTTTTATGTTTTTATCAATTTTCAATTTTAAATTTAGCTTTTTCTTTTTTATGTGAGGTCTCAGAGTGATGAACTCATATTTGACCCAGTACTTAAGCATACTCAATAAATGGGCAAATAGACAATTAACTATAGGCTGTATGAAGAGACTAACCACTGTGGGTGGATAATGAAAATAGGAGGAAGACTCTACACAAATGCAATCACAATGTGGGTATCTTGGAAAGTATTGTTTAGCCTCCAATACAAACTGTGTATTCCAGAGTTAAAGCTTTTCTTCTTTAACTTATTGTGTAGCAAGAGCAATTTGAGGACATCTTTCTAAGGACCCCAAATTTCTTCTAATAATTTTCTTCAATTATGATAGAGTCAAGATCGATAGCATTATTGAATATGCTTTCTGTCCTTCTGTTTGTTTTCATTTTCTTTTCATAAATCAAAACTAAGAGCTGGCTACTTGCTCTTTTATTGCAAATATATCCACTGGGGAGGACTTCTCAAGGGGCTTCTCTCTAAATTTTTCCACCAAGTTTTTAAAGACAAGGAACAACATATTGCTTGATTTCTCATAGAAGTAAACTATAGTCTTTGTATAGAGCTTAGGAGAGGTTTAAAAAGATAAGTAGAAATATCTGCACCATGCTTTCAAGGATTGGACTTCAAAATAAATTACTACATAATCAGTTGGACTTAATCCTACATGAGCCATGGGTTATGCATCAGCATGGAGGATCTATTTATGCAAATGCCCACTGTGTGGAAGCATTTGATTAAGGTAATGGTCTCTAATGTAGCTTGTGGCATTTTTAGAAAGAGATTTCCTAAGAAAAAGGTGTTAGAACTAGACAATCTTATCTGTGTAATCAAGCTGCCTCAAAACCCCTCTTTATGTGAGCAATTGTTAATAAATTTGTAGTAATACTTTCCCTAAAACCATATTCCCAAGCCACCAGCCCTCCCTTGGTCATATCATTCTGTTGTTGACAAATCTCTACCATAGTTTTTAGATCTCTCTGTCATCGTCGGAAGGATGACTAGGAAGAAC